>SJYQ01005449.1:158203-178935 GCA_006410935.1 Redunca redunca
GAGGATGAGATGGCTGGATGGCGTCACGGACTCGATGGACATGAGTCTGAGTGAACTTCGGGAGATGGTGATGGACAGGGAGGCCTGGCGTGCTGCGATTCATGGGGTCGCAAAGAGTCGGACACGACTGAGCGACTGAACTGAACTGAACTGAACTGATGGGACCAGATGCCATGATCTTAGTTTTCTGAACTGAGTTTTAAGCCAGGTTTTCCCTCTCTTCTTTCATCTTCATCAAGAGGCTCTTTAGTTCTTCTTCACTTTCTGCCAACAGGGTGGTGTCATCTGAATATCTAAGGTTATTGATATTTCTCCTGGCAATTTTGATGTTAGCTTGTGCTTCATCCATCCCAGCATTTTGCATGATGTACTCTGCATAGAAGTTAAATAAGAAGGGTGACAGTATACAGCCTTGATGTACTCCTTTCCCTATTTGGAAGCAGTCTGTTGTTCCATGTCTGGTTCTAACTGTTGCTTCTTGACCTGCATACAGGTTTCTCAGAAGGCAGATAATGTGGTCTGGTATTCCCATCTCTTTGAGAATTTTCCAGTTTGTTGTTATCCACACAGTCAAAAGCTTTAGCATAGTCAATGAAGCAGAAGTAGATGTTTTTCTGGAACTCTCTTGCTTTTTCGATGATCCAACAGATGTTGGCAATTTGATCTCTGGTTCTTCTGCCTTTTCTAAATCCAGCTTGCACATCTGGAATTTTTTAGTTCATGTACTTTTGAAGTCTAGCTTGGAGAATTTTGAGCATTATTTTGCTAGCGTGTGAATTGAGAGCAATTTTGCAGTAGTTTGAACATTTTTTTAGCTCTGCCCTTCTTTGCTATTGGAATGAAACTGACCTTTTCCAGTCCTGTGGCCACTGCTGAGTTTTCCAAATTTGCTGGCATATTGAGTGCAGCACTTTCACATCATCATCTTTTAGGATTTGAAATAGCTCAGCTAGAATTCTGTCACCTCCACTAGCTTTGTCTGTTAAATTCTCAGGTTGGGTTCCTGTAAATTGACTGATGAAAGACAAATGAAGACAGAAAAACAGAAGTTAACGTGTGCATCATGCATATGGAACCCTCAGAGACTGGTAGCTCAAAGTGGTGTTTAGGACTTAGGTTTATATAACATCTTAATGAAGGAACAGTACATTTTTAGAGAGCTGGTAAGACAAAGGAAAAGGACTTTGAGTTTCTAGGGCTGACAGATTGTGGGAAGGCAAATATTAGGAGAGACTGGTGGTAAATTAGGGCTAGAAATTAGCAAGGATTGTTATGTAGATTCCTCTGCTACCATCTCTTCACTGATGAGAATCTAGAGTTATCTCTGGTAATTAACTTCTGTCCTTAATGGTAGAAGAACGAGGCAGCACCTTTATAAATTTATGTCCTGCTGTTAGGCAGGTAGGAGAAGGGCAGAGTTTTTCTTGTACCTGCTTCTTCTCGATTGCCTTCAGCTCAAAATGATTCTTATATCAGAGTGGCATATTTGGGAGCAGCATATTCTATTTTTCATGGGCATATTGAAGCACCCTGAAAGCTTTGTACTTTGCTTTTCTAAAGGCTTGTTGGTGACTCTTTAATCTCTAGTAACCCAGGGACTGCATGGTTGTTTTTATGGAGGCTTCTTGATAATTGCACTTAACAAAATGGAATGTAAAATTTTCAAAACTATACATTTTAGAGAATTTTGATGCACTCTTAAGATCTGATAGTGCAGTTGCTATAAATTTAATACACATTGGGTTGATGAGGTCAGTGCTGTTCAAAGCTGGAAGGTCACCTAACGAAGTGGTTGTTCAGCAACATGTAATGCTGTGTTTGGAGGAGTGGGATGGAGGGAGAGCATATTAAGATGAAGCTCAAGCATCTCAGCAGGAATGTTCAAGTCACAACAGTCCAGGGCACTTCACCTTTCCTGATGGAATTGCTGTGCTCCTCTTGGACCTCTTATTTGAAACTGAGAGGCCTATTTATTAAAGCTTGATACCTCTTTACAACAGGAATTACAAAGCAAGAAAACAATCTGAACTACTGCAGATGGGCTGAGCTAGCAGGATTTCAGCCCAGAAGCCTCAAAAGATGGTGTAGAGCCACAAGGTATGTGGGAGGACATATTTTAGGACCACCAGATTGCATGCCAATTTGCAGGTTCAAAAAGAAAAAAAAAAAAAAAACAAGTGGAGAGGCAGGAAATAAAGGAAAGCAGGAAAGAGCAAATGAACAACTGTTCAGTAGATCTTTGAGGAACCAACCCTCTAAGATCTTGTTTCTTTAAATATCTATCAAGTTCATTTATCTTTCTGAAATACAATCTTATCATGCCTTTACTTTGATTAAAAATCACTGTCTGATGGATTCCCCAGTAAGGTAAAAATAAACTGACCAAACGATCCAGCAATTCCATTCCTAGGAATATACCCTAGAATGGAATATACTCTAGAATGGAAAACAGGGGCTCAAACAAAAGCTTGTACATGAATATTCATAACAGTGCTGTTCCAAATAGGCAAAAGGTGGATACAACTCAAGTGTTCATGAGCTGATGAATGGTTAAAGAAAATATGCTGTGTCTATATAGTGGAATGTTAGAAAGGAATGATGTATTGCTACATGCCACAGCATGGATGAACCATGAAAATAACTATGCTCAGCGAAGGAAATCAGACACAAAAGGCAAAGCATTATATGATTCCATGATTGTGAAATATCCAGAATAAGCCATAGAGATAGCAAAATAGGAGGGAAGAATGGGGAAGTGACTGATTCATGGATATAGGATTTTCTTTGGTGCTGATAGAAAAGTTCTAGAGATAGATGGTAGGAATGGTAATAAAATGTACTAAGGAACAAGACATTACATGCTTTAAAATGGTTAATGGGGTCAAAACCAAGCAAAACCAAAACAAAATCATTTCACTGCCCATATCTAAAAGTCTAAACTTCTTCGAAGTTCATAAAAAAGCCTTCTCCTTGTGGCTCCAACTCCTTTCCTTGTTATGTACTCAGACACTTCTCCTTGAAATCTGGGGTCAGGCCTCACCAGATCGTTTGCTCCTCTTTCAGTATGCATGCCCTTCACTCTGTGTCACTGGGGAATTTGTTTCTTCTGCCTGAAATGCCACCGCTCCTTGTCCATTTGGCCACTCCTTGAAGGCTTCCATTGTTTTTTCCTCTCTAGATTTCCTTGACTCTCCCCTTAGTCTCTCATTACCTGCAGAATTAATTGCTTTATTAGTTAGGACCCCAGTGTGCTTTGCACATCTCTCTGAATTATTACTGTCTACATTGTATTGTGGGGTTTCCCAGGTGTTGCAGTGATAAAGAACCACCTGCCAATGCAGGAGACACAAGAGAAATATGGGTCTGACCCCTGGGTCAGGAAGATCTCCTAGAGTAGGAAAGGCCAACCCACTGCAGTGTTTTTGCCTGGAAAATTCCATGGACAGAGGAGCCTGGCAGCCTGCAGTCCATGGGACAGCAAAGAGTTGGACACGACCGAGCAGCTGAGCATGCAGGCCCATTATATTGTGGTTTATTCCCTCGCCCACTTTGCTCCCCACCTAGGTTGGGAACAGATGCCACTTAGCTCAGTATCTGGCCTATGGCTATCTTCCCATGGAATAGTTGTTGAAAACATTCCACTGGATTGATTCAAATCACCATCATATTTTGTCCATTTTTTTTCACCCACTCATTCAATTCAAGGAAAGGGAGAAGAGAGACTTATTCTGAGCTTTCAAAGACTAGGACACTAATAATTCAAAGAAGGCAAAGCAATTGGCATTTTAAAAGAGCAGTAATAATATTATGTAAAACAAAACATTTATGGTTGCTTTTGGTTTTGATGTGTATTCTAAAAACCACTGTAAAACTAACAGGGTGCTTCGCTATGGAGGATTTTCCTCACAAAATGTTCTTCAGTTCAGTCCCTCAGTCGTGTCCAACTCTTTGCAACCCCATGAATCGCAGCATGCCAGGCCTCCCTGACCATCACCAACTCCCGGAGCTTGCTCAAACTCATGTCCATCGAGTCGGTGATAGCATCCAGCCATCTCATCCTCTGTCATCCCCTTCTCCTCCTGACCTCAAATACCTTGCCCCCGCCCCCAGCTTCAGGGTCTTTTCCAATGAGTCAACTCTTCGCATGAGGTGGCCAAAGTATTGGAGTTTCAGCTTTAGCATCAGTCCTTCCAAAGAACACCGAGGACTGATCTCCTTTAGAATGGACTGGTTGGATCTCCTTGCAGTCCAAGGGACTCTCAAGAGTCTTCTCCAACACCACAGTTCAAAAGCATCGATTCTTCGGCGCTCAGCTTTCTTCACAGTCCAACTTTCACATCCATACATGACCACAGGAAAAACCATAGCCTTAGCAAAAGGATTACATTTTTGTTACGATTTTCTCATCTTTCAGCTTATATCCCATAGCAGGAAGTCCCTACCTTCAAGGAACTTTTCCTTTATTCTCTCACAGGACCTGACTTGGTGGTTTTTCAGATACTAGGTACTCAGTAGATAGGTAGTGTTTTCCCAGGTTTATTCTGTATTTCCTTGTAGTTTTGGCTTATTAAATGTTCCGTTTTTCAGTATCACTGTTCAAGTCCAGTTACATACTTCCTTTCACCAGAAAGCACAAGAGCTGGAATGAATCACTGAAAGACTCTTGGTGGCTGCCCTTCGTCAGGCTTGTTTCTGAGCTATTTGGATGCTGTGTCAGGTCTTAGGCAGGAGGCTGTTTGCTGACAAAAAGCCTGGAAGACCATGTGGGGTTCAAGTGTGCTCTTCGGGCTCTTCAAGCTGAGATAGCTCTCCAAGAGACCGGTGGCTTTTCTGGCATGCTGAAATCAGCTCCCTCTCAGCAAGTTTATTTTGCGGTTTATTGAGGTGACAGGAGTCAGAGACTTGGGGCATCTCCTTGCCTCTGCTATTAACTAGCTATGTGACCTTGGGCGAGTCACCTCACCTCTCAGATCTTCATTTTCTCATTTGTGCATATAGGGGTTGAATCAGTGTAACCTGCTGGGTCTTTTGCAGCATTAAGTGGCAGTGATTATAGGATGCCCAGCAAAACAGCAGCTTAATTAAGTCAGCAAAGTGTAAGAATAGAGAAAGGTCATTTCTCTCTAGAAGCAGGTAAGCACTAGGACAAGCCAAATCTGAGAATCTTTCTCTCTTTTCAATTGTTTCACCCACATTTCTTTCCTTTGCTCTTTTGAATGCGATATGCTTTCTTTTTGCTAATTTTCTTTTTTGTTTCCTGAGGGTTTCAAAGGAGAAAGCAGGACTTTCCGTATTGTTCCAGGAATTCTTTTCTGCCCAAGCAATGTTTGCCATTTGGTTGGAAGGACTCAACTGTATAATTTTTTTTTTCTTCTTAGATAATTTCACAGGGAATTGGTAATAATAAGTTATACCTGGCTTTAGTAACTGAAGTTAGAGTTTATAATAGAGAGCAAAAAAGAAGTGCCCTTTAGAAAATTGTATTGTATAATTTAAATTTTGCCTTACTTGCTCATTTTAAACTTCTTTGAAGAAGTTTGAAAGATTTTGATGAAAGAAAAAAATCATACACATTTTTTCGTTACTACAGGTAAAAAAAAAGGCTGCATTTATTCCTTTTTTGCTTCATGACAGTATTTAATACTCACAAGCTACATGAAGTCAGAGAAATCCACAATTATCTACTATGATTCATTTTGTTCAAAGGTTTTAGAGATGTACTCTCTGAATTTAATAATCCACTGTGTTAAATACCTGGAAGTTATATTTGATCACTTTAATTCATATTATGAATCTTGATTATTCACTTGGTTTTTTTTCTCCCCTCAAATGATATTTTAGGTGGCTTGCCACATATTATAACTGGCATAATAGTTAATTTCACTGGCATAATAGTTAATTTCACTGAAAGCCCTATTCAAAAAATTTGAATTTGATATGACTTTCCTTGCCCCCAAATTTTCTCTTTTATGTAGATGAAAGGATATGCCTAGGTAAACTTCTTTAGGCATCCATGGCAATGATTATAATGGTCGATCTGTTGCTCCACTTCTGGTATTTGATTGGACCAGTTGTTTTCACTTAAATCCTTCCAGACAAAGCAGAGATGGGTAGACAAGATAATCATCCGAGTTATTCCCATCACAGTCAGGCTGATTCTTACTGAGAGAGAGCGTGAAATCCAGAAGACAGTGTGCGTGCGTATATGGTCTGGAGGTTGAGCATACCGCCACCTCACCTTTCCCCATCATAAGCATTTGGGGCATTTGGAAGATTTAGAAGTTTATCTAAGAGGAAGGAAAAAAAAAAAGAGAGACCTGTTTTGATTGGTGATGGTGAAGATGGGGGAGACAAAATTCCAAGGAGAAAGAGTCATCACAATGGTCTACACTGTCGTCTGTTGACTTGGGGATATATTTCTTAGAAAGTCTCTTCGTTCTCTTTGAATTTGTTTGTTTCCTTTTACAAACAGTAACACTAGGAAGACTCTTACAAAATCTGTGGGAGATAATGCACTAGGAACTGAAATTACTCTGTAGAAGCCATATGACGAGGAGTGTGATATTCATGGAATTCATGAGGAAAAACACCTTAAATTTACACAGCAGATTCCTTCCATATAACTCAGAGCAGTTTTTACAACGAGAAAAAGGAGACATGGTCTCTGACTCAGCGTTGAGGAGAATAACATAGGGACTGCTGTTAATTACTGTTTGTATATGGAGGGGAAGATGGCCACGTGGAGTGGGGAGGAGATGGAGAACCCTGGGAACCAGGAACTGTGGGCCTGGTCCTGGCTTTTGTGCCACCCATGGGACCTTGGCAAGTCATTTAAACCTCTCTAAATCCAAGTTTCTCATTTTTAAAGTTGAACTTCATGATTTCAGAGTTTTCCAGATTATTACTTTATATGGTTTATTTATAGTGGCAGGAAGGAAAAGGTGAGTTTTTCAGAGAGCTAAAACCTACCTTTTTGTGCCTCAGAAACTTGTTTTTATCTAACTGGATGCATGTATTATTCAGTGGATTGCACACTTCTCATCTGCCTTCTGAAACAGAGAGCACTAAATTTAACTTTTGCTGAATGACTCAAGGTTGTTGCTATGAACTGTGATATAATAACTGGGATATAGCATATTAATATGATATGTTCCTCTTGGGGAGCACAGAGGTATGTGGAACTATGTGCCTCAAAACCAAAGGACGCGGTAACACTATACTTTTCACGAAAATGATTGTGTTGGTTCTGATTTTTTTTTTTAATGCTGCTTTCTAAATATCACTTCCTTCTGTTTCCATTGTCTGTGTCCTTTTCTGTGTTCCACCTTGCTGCTTCTAATGGGCTAGGAACAGGGAGCTGTACGTGAAGCAAGTTGAAGTTGGGTCTGAAGTTTGGGCAGATAGTCGCAGGTGAGGTTTCTGGAGGGACTCCAGCGTGTGAAGGTTTGGAGGCTTCCTCGGGTCACTGCCTGAGGCCTTTGGGGTGTTCTGTGTTGCAGTAAGAGACCCTTGGATAAAGTGTCTGGCTCTTCTTGTTTATGGAATGATCTAATGTTTGTGACCATCCTTCTGGGGGAGAAAGTAAGACTGGGAGCTAGGCAGAAATGACATAGCCCAAGGGACTAAAAAGGGCTCAAAGATAGAAAAAGGTCTTTGAGAGGGCAGATGTGTGGGTCTGTGAGAGTATCCAGGACAGGGCTAAGTCATGTTTGTAGGGCATCCCACAAGGTCATCCTGTTCACAACCTTGACTTGCCAGCCATTCTCCACCATGACCTCCCATTTCCACCTTTAGATGAAGCATGTACAGGGGGGTCTACTGTGGCAGGGTTAATTTAGGACCCCTGGATACTGAACTTCCAGTTAATTGTTATTCTATTGATCCTCAGGACCACTTGCCCGTGGATTGAGAAAATGTAAATAGGTTATTCATTTTCTGTATATTTACATGTAAATACCACTTTATTAGCTTGCAAAATACAGTGTTGTCCATTTTAGCATAAACTTGGACACTGACTAATTTGTGCTTCTTTAATCTGCAAGCTTGGCAATTTGGGGCAGCCTCTTCCCTTTCGCATCCTCCCTCCCCATGACCTCACCCCTCCCATCCAGCAAAGCCAAGAATGTTATTTTAGGTTGTAGGAACTATATTAAAAAATACAACTGGGTTTCTCTAAGCTTTTCTGAAGTTTTTAAATAAATAAATAAGGTTCACATGGGCCAATCTCCCATGAGGCTGTTTTTGCTGTGTTTTCTGGGCACTCATGGAAGAACAGCAGTCAGGCCTGGTGCTGTCCTGGGACCATGGCTGGCTGGCCCAGGAAGGGGATAGGAGCTCATCCTAGGGAGGAGGGAGCCAGGAGGGCCCAATATATGTCACTGTGCCTTCAGCCAGGATCATGTAGCTCCAGGATCGTGGAGCTGTGGGGAAAGCCAGGAGATGATCAGTAATTAGAGAAACAGAACCATGCTACCTCTTCTGGCATGGGAGTTAAGCGAGCAACCATGTCCCACTTGTGTTGGAATTTTCCTCTCTTTTAATACCATCGGGAGGCATGAGTATGGGCACAGTGTGGAAGCAACTTCTGCTGTCTTCCCTTATAAGGCTGGCCCTCCTCACTTCTTGAAAAATACTGTCATAATCTCACTCAGGATCCTGGAGTCACAGTCCTTGTAACAGTGTAGCCTGTGGCCTTGTCTGTCCACGGCTTTGCATGGCTGCTGCTTTATTGATCTGGGCTGATAATCGTGCAGTCTGTTGGGCTGGTTCTAATCATTTTGGCTGTCTTAATTATGGGATTGTGCATGAACTGTTGTGTTCAAATAATTTCTCAGCAAAAAAAAGGAATTGAACCAGCTCAAGAGTCCACGAGTCTACCTTGTTCCTATCTGCTTCTGCCTCTAGCCCTTTGTGTCATGTTAAATGAATCATTTTGCTTCCTTGTTTTTTATTTTCCTCTCTGTGAACAGGGAGAGAATATTTATCTTGTGGCTTAAGATTTAGGGTCACTAAGCATCATGCATTCACGACATGTTAATTGTTGCCATCAGTGTGATAGGATGGTTCATGCTTTCTCCGTGGTTTATATCTTTCTTTCTTACTATGAACTTTCATTAACATGTGCTCATTATAGAAAATGCAGAAAACTGCAAAGAAGAAAACAAAACTCAACTGTAGCCCTCCAACTTACTTATATAATCCTGTTCAAAGTTTGATTTCTTTCCATCCAGTTTTTACGCAAATATATAAAAACATATGTGTATATACATATTTACTATTATGTTATATGGGAGTATAGTTGATTTACACTGTTGTATTAGTTTCAGGTATACAGCAAATGGATACATATACATGTATCCATTCTTTTTCAAGTCCTTTCCCCAGTTAGGTTGTTACATAATATTGAGCAGAGTTCCCAGTGCTATACAGTAGGTCCTTGTTGGTTATCCATTTTAGATATAGCAGTGTGTACATGTCAGTTCCAAACTCCCTAACTGTCCCTTCCTCCCACCCTTCCACCCTGGTCACCATAAGTACAGAGCCATATTTAGATAATATGATATGTACTGCCTTGTATACAGGATTGAGCCACAAGAGTTTTCCAGTTTTAATCTTTTTTTTTTAATATCTGCAGAGTATTTTAGTGGACTCATAGCCTTCTAGGTAACTAATCTTTCTGATTCTTGTCTCTCCTCCTATCCCCTTTTTTTGTCCGCCTGACGGAATCATCTACTGGAGAGAAAACTTGATCCTATCACTTTCCTGCTTAAACCCTTCTGTGCTTCCTGATAACTTGCTGGATGAGGCCTTGCATCGTGGGGGAGGGAACTTTTCCTGTTTGGTCCCTGACAACCTCCCCTCTTAGCTCTTTATTTCTCATCATGCTCCATCTCACACAGTACTAAACCTCCTATCAGTCCCTGTAAACACTCCTTGCCTCTCTGCCTTCCTTTTTGCTATTCTTCCGTCTGGAATGCCTGTTGCTGCCTCTAACGTCACCACCCCTGTGACCTGGCTGACTCTGGCTCTGTTTTAAGATTCACCACAGGAGATCTTCTCTGCCTTCCCCTGGTTGGGAACCTGTTTCTCTGGGCAGTTCTGTAGACACCTGCTTGTATCTCCTTCACTCAAATGACTCCGCGCCCCGTCCCGTCCATTCTTCACACTGGGGGAAAAAAGGGAAGTGTTTTCTGGCTTTTTTTTTTTTTTTTTAATCAATTCTCATCATCAATTCTGGTCATTTACAATCCGGGGTGGTTCCACTGAGGCTCACAGTGGAGTTTCACAGTGGAGTTTCACAGTGGAGCTCCACCTTCCGGCTCTCTGTGATCTAGCCTCCACCTCCCCTCTGGTACCATCTTCCCTGACACCTCCTCGGCCTCTGCACCCCAGTCTCACAGGCCCTTCTTCAAAGCCCTCATGTGTGCCTTTCCTTCTGCTCCACGAGGATAATCCTGCTCATCCTCGAGACCTCAGCGTTCTTGGACTGTCTCCACCTTGTCCTCAGCACTCAGACCCCCTCCTCTATGGTTTCCACTCACTGCGTGCATCTCCTTTATGTCAGAGTCGTAATTTTGCTTCTGTTCGTCCTATTAATTTCAACAATGCCACTGTCCTTCACTAGACTCTCTGAGGGTAAGACTTGTGTTTGTTTTCACTTATAGGTAGGATTGGATTGGCAGGAAGTCACAAGGTTCATTTGCTGATGTTAGAACTGTTCCCAACACATCAAACTAGATAAAGCCAGGTCAGTCCCATGCCCCCAGGTGGGGGCAATGCAGGAGGTGATCAAGCATCAAAAGTACCTGTGCTCCCTATAGTCCTTGGAATAGCCTGTGAAGCCGTAATTTAATGTTAAGCCAACTGTGAGGAGAGGGCACTGAGTGGAATGAAGAACATGCTGACCCAGGCTGTCTATTGGGAGCTGATGGATTACCTGGTGTGTGGTAGTGGAGGTGTGTGTATGTGTGTGTGGGTCTGTCTGTCTGTCTGTCTAGGGTGTATTTTGGCAGCTGGGCGGCTCTCTTTATGGTTTTAAGCCAGCCAGGCAGCTAAGTGGTGCAGCCAGGAGCAGGGAGCACTGCACGGGCTGATTTTATGTCTGCATATTGGCACTCCTGGGAGTTCATGGGGTTCTCTCAGTCCTTTTGCATTGCCTGATAAAAGTGAGGGCAACTGCTGGCTGGACTGCCAGGGTCCTCAGACGGTACTATGCTGAGTCCTGAGCAGGAAGTCTCCAGGTGCTCAGACCGGAGAAAACTCAGATACTTCTGAGCCTGGAGGAGGAATGGATGTGGCTTTTCTGCTTTTAGTCCAGGGCTTTCAAGTTACCCCCAGAAGAGGCTGGGGGCTGTGGATGCCCTCAGACAGTGGTGATCTAGCCCTGGGCTTTGAAAAGCAGACAAAGGCAAAACCAAGGTCTCTGTAAAAGAGGATAATCCATAAAGGATGTTGCCAGAGAGTTTTAAAGCATTTCTTATGATTTTTCTTAAATTAGGTTTTTCTTTTAATTACCTAGTTATCCTTCAGAAACTTGGAACAGTCCCACTCCTTATCAACATATTGCTTGTCAATTATGCACAGGCTCAGGCTTATGGTGCTGAGGGTGATGCTTAAGTATGAGGCAGCTGGAAGTTTTTCCCCTTGGGTTGAGGAGAGTGATAGGAATGCTAATGGGCTATAACTCTGGGCTGAGCTGGTAGCTGAAGGAGAGAACTCACTGAGCACAGGGCTAGGGGGCCGGGTGGGGAGCAAAGGAGAGGTTCATTGCTGCTGACCCGACTAGATGAGTGGGGGCTAAGGGTTAAACTGTAATTTTTGTCATTCTGATCGACTCTGCCTACTTTCTGGATTCTTAGTGCCATATCCACAAATAGCTGATTGAAGTAATGCTTAGCGGAACTGCCTATTGGCACTTTTTTTTTTTCCCCTGCCCGGTTGTCTGTGTCTTTTATTCTGACTGATGTAAAATTAGGACTGGAAACATTTGGTGGGGATGTTTGGATGAGATGTGGGCTGAAATCTGGCAGTGTGTATAAGTGTGTGTGTGTTATAAGGTGCAGTGAG
The DNA here is from genome assembly GCA_006410935.1 of Redunca redunca. NCBI lineage: Eukaryota > Metazoa > Chordata > Mammalia > Artiodactyla > Bovidae > Redunca > Redunca redunca. The sequence goes on from SJYQ01005449.1 coordinate 170,270, forward strand.
AACCGTAGTAAATAAGGTACAGCCCTGGACTATATTCAGGTTATCTTGTCCTGTGCTTGTCCTCCAGTAAGGACTTGTGATGACTAGATGTGATAAGCAGAGGTGGAAGCAGAGAATTACAGCTCTCCTTCACACTACTCCTGGAACTGGGCAGAGGTACATTTATGCTTCAGGATTAAGCATCCATTGGTTATTTTGACTGCTTGGACTGTGTGGGTAGGTGGTTAGTTCTGGTCGGGGGAAGGATGGGGACTTCAATTTAGAGTAGGGAGCTGGGAGCTAGGCCGTCCCTCTTCCTGCCCATTCCCCCTCCCAGCCCCCACAGAGATTCCCATCAGAGGTGAGTTCTGCTTGGTCAAGGGGGAAGTTTATCCTTTCCATTCTCATTTTAGGTATTGAACCCCAACACCCCCCACCCCCGCCCCCATCATTGGATTTGGGATCCATGTGTGTCCTCTGAGGTGGAATCTCTGCCTCGAATGGCCCTCCTGCCCCTCCCATCCTTTCTACACCTTCCTTTCTCTCCCCAGCTACTCCTGTGCCCTTTTTGTTTTTCCTCTGCCTCTGTAGGCACCTGAAAACCTGCTCACTGAGCAGGGAAAGACATTTTGCTTGCAGAGCTTTGGATAATGGTTTCCTTCGGTCTCTGTGTCTGCTTCCTTGTGGGTAAAGGGCAGTATGAGAGCAAAGAGGATGGAAATACACACATTAATATTACAATAAAAGCAACGCCATATGTCCATCCATGCCTGCCTGCTTTGTCCTTGTTCATGTAAGAGGACTAATTAGTTATGATCAGATGTGGTCAGATATGATCATAGTGATGCTCATCTGACAGAGTCTGTTAAGATATCTAAGAACTGGTTTTGGAAGTGATGCAAATTCAGTGCCAGCTCTGTCACTTGTTAGCTGTGGGACTTCAGGCAGATTATTGAACCTCTGAGCCTCTGTTTTCTCCTCTGTATAACAGAACCTATCTCATGGGAGAAATGTGGGTTAAACTCTCAGCATAGACCCTGGCACAGAACAAGTCCTCGGTAAACTATCATCATCACCATTTAGTCGTGTGGCCTAAGGCAGATCACTGTGCCCTCTTTGTGAAAGGGACACGATAGGTGCCTTATGTAACTTATAAGGATGCATGAGAAGGCATGTTGACTATAGCATCACAGGCTATAAAATAAATAAGAGCATGATTATCATTTTCCTATAACTACACTATAGCAATTCTGGGGGGTCTCAACAGTATGCTATCTGGCTGCAGATTTATGTCATGATTTAGAAATGCCCATGGAACTGCTGGAAGAGCCAGAACTCATGGGAAATAGTGTAAAAGCTGCTGGATACAGGGGAATCTTGCCCTGCCTATTGTCTTCCTGCTGCTGCTACAAATGACTTTGAGATTTGGCTTCTTCTGCCATAAGGTTCTTGCCACCGGAAGGTGGTAAGTGCCATCCTCAGCTCTTGTTGGAGTGAATCATTGATAATTCATCCAATTTGGAGATTTTCTTGCTCCTTTGCTTCCTGCCTCTGGAACCTACCAGGCCACCTAAGTATGAGAGGGTGGACTGAAACAGTAAAGGGAGTGAAGTTCAATACTGTCAGTTTTGCTTAAAATTGCTTCAGTTCAGTTCAGTTCAGTCGCTCAGTCGTGTCCGACTCATTGCAACCCCATGAACCTCAGCATGCCAGGCCTCCCTGTCCATCACCAACCCCCGGAGTTTACCCAAACTCATGTCCATTGAGTCAGTGATGCCATCCAACCATCTCATCTTCTGTCATCCCCTTCTACTCCTGCCCCCAATCCCTCCTAGCACCAGGGTCTTTTCCGATGAGTCAACTTTTCGCATGAGGTGGCCAAAGTATGGGAATTTCAGCTTCAACATCAGTCTTTCCAATGAACACCCAGGACTGATCTCCTTTAGGATGGACTGGTTGGATCTCCTTGCAGTCCAAGGGACTCTCAAGAGTCTTCTCCAACACCACAGTTCAAAAGCATCCGTTCTTTGGCACTCAGCTTTCTTTATAGTCCAACTCTCACATCCATAAACGACTACTGGAAAAACCATAGCCTTGACCAGACAGACCTTTGTTGAAAAAGTAATGTCTCTGCTTTTGAATATGCTATCTAGGTTGGTCATAACTTTTCTTCCAAGGAGTAAGCGTCTTTTAATTTCATGGCTGCAATCACCATCTGCAGTGATTTTGGAGCCCCCCCCAAAATAAAGTCTGACACTGTTTTCCCCTGTTTCCCCATCTATTTCCCATGAAGTGATGGGACCGGATGCCATGATCTTCGTTTTCTGAATGTTGAGCTTNACCAGTCTGTTGTTCCATGTCCAGTTCTAACTGTTGCTTCCTGACCTGCATACAGGTTTCTCAAGAAGCAGGTCAGGTGGTCTGGTATTCCCATCTCTTGAAGAATTTTCCACAGTTGATTGTGATCCACACAGTCAAAGGCTTTGGCATAGTCAATGAAGCAGAAATAGATGTTTTCCTGGAACTCTCTTGCTTTTCTATAATCCAACGGATGTTGGCAATTTGATCTCTGGTTTCTCTGCCTTTGCTAAAACCAGCTTGAACATCTGTTCATGGTTCACATACTGCTGAAGCCTGGATTGGAGAATTTTGAGCATTACTTTACTAGCGTGTGAGATGAGTGCAATTGTGCAGTAGTTTGAGCATTCTTTGGTATTGCCTTTCTTTGGGATTGGAATACAGTACTTTTCCAGTCCTGTGGCCACTGCTGAGTTTTCCAAATTTGCTGACATATTGAGTGCAAACACTTTCACAGCATCATCTTTTATGATTTGAAATAGCACAACTGGAATTCTATCACCTCCACTAGCTTTGTTCGTAGTGGTGCTTCCTAAGGCCCACTTGACTTCACATTCCAGGATGTCTGGCTCTAGGTGAGTGATCACACCATTGTGATTATCTGGGTCATGAAGATCTTTTTTGTACAGTTCTTCTGTGTATTCTTGCCACCTCTTCTTAATATCTTCTGCTTCTGTTAGGTCCATACCATTTCTGTCCTTTATCAAGATCATCTTTGCATGAAATGTTTCTTGGTATCTCTAATTTCCTTGAAGAGATCTCTAGTCTTTCCCATTCTATTGTTTTCCTCTATTTCTTTGCATTGATCACTGAGGAAGGCTTTCTTCTCTCTCCTTGCTATTCTTTGGAACTCTGCATTCAATTGGGTGTATCTTTCCTTTTCTCCTTTGCTTTTCGCTTCCCTTCTTTTCACAGCTGTTTGTAAGGCCTCTTCAGACAGCCATTTTGCTTTTTTGCATTTCTTTTCCATGGGGATGGTCTTGATCCCTGTCTCCTGTACAATGTCACGAACCTCCATCCATAGTTCATCAGGCACTCTGTCTATCAGATCTAGGCCCTTAAATCTATTTCTTACTTCCACTCTATAATCATAAGGGATTTGATTTAGGTCATACCTGAATGGTCTAGTGGTTTTCCCCACTTTCTTCAATTTAAGTCTGCATTTGGCAATAAGGAGTTCATGATCTGAGCCACAGTCAGCTCCCGGTCTTGTTCTTGCTGACTGTATAGAGCTTCTCCATCTTTGGCTGCAAAGAATATAATCATCAATCTGATTTTGGTATAGACCATCTGGTGACGTCCATGTGTAGAGTCTTGTGTTGTTGGAAGAGGGTGCTTACTATGACCAGTGTGTTCTCTTTGCAGAACTGTGTTAGCCTTGCCCTGCTTCATTCTGTACTCCAAGGCCAAATTTGCCTTTTACTCCAGGTGTTTCTTGACTTCCTGCTTTTGTGTTCCAATCCCCTGTAATGAAAAGGACATCGTTTTTGGGTGTGAGTTCTAAAAGGTCTTGTAGGTCTTCATAGAAGTGTTCAACCTCAGCTTCTTCAGTGTTACTAGTTGGGGCATAGACTTGGATTACTGTGATAGTGAATCGTTTTCCTTGGAAACAAACAGGGATCATTCTGTCATTTGTGAGATTACATCCAAGTACTTAGCCTTGATCTTTACTTAGAAAAAGTTGAAGATATTGTTTTAAAATAGTTTGTATGGTTTTTTGAAATTGATTTCAATCATCTCTCAAAGCCCAAGAGTACAACCCTGTCAGTTATCAAGCCAGCAATAGAACAGGCTCTCTCTTGAGATCCTAAGGGCTGGTTTTAAAGGGGCTTCTAGTTTCCATTTATCTTGATGTGTGTCTGTGACAGTTCCCAGCATAAATCCAGCAGCCCATCTGGTGAAGGGGACACGAGAACATTGTTCACAATAGTAAATATGTTTAGATTTTTTTTCACAGTCTCAGCAGAGCTATTGCTCTTGTCTATATTTTCATAAATTAGCTCTACCAAACATTGCTTTCCTTACCTCCATGTATAGTAGCAATTAGTCAATTCAGCTCCATCCAGGGTTTATCTTTACGGAGGAAACAAACTTTTGAAAGTGTAGCTCAATTTGAAGAATTCTTTGAAGGCACCTGGAAAGGGCCAAGAGTGAATTGTTTTTAAGGATAATTTGCCCTAGGACAATGCCAACCTACTCTACAGTAGGCAGCTTTTCTCCAGAAAGTTGCTCTTTTTTGAGTAGTTGGGGAATTGCTAGAGCTATCAGTATTTATAGGTCATCATGTGGCAAGTGGGAGATTGCTCCCTGTCTCTCCTCATTCATCCTCCACTCTCTCCCCCTTCCCCCATTTTAGAGTTGTAGTTTGGTTTGATATTGTTAATTTTCAGTTTTTGTGGAACCATGTTCTAGATTCAGAAAGCTGGTTCTCCATCTAAAGGGCACTTGCTAAATGAATGTTGAATGGGTGAGTAAATGATATAAAGGATAAATGATGAGGTGATTGACTCTTGATGGCAAAAGGTAGTGATTGACACACAGCAAGTATTTTTTTTTTCCCAAATACTGGAGACGAGGATGAAATTCCTGCCATCTCTCAGGTCAGGACTCACCCTGTAATGGTCCTGCTCATGAAGAGGGCGGGAAGAGAGGGGTGTGAATGGACACTGGCCTTTATGAAGCATCAGTTATGGGCTAGGCAGTGTTAGAACACTCCATATATATGACCTTGTTTGACCCTCGTGAACAGTTCTATGAGATTGTATCACCTCTGTTCTACAGATGAAATGGAGGCTCAGGGTAGTCAAGTGTATTGTTTAAATTCCACAACGTGCTGGTTCCAAAGCTGATCTTCTAGTTTGCACTCTTGCATGCAGCTTCTTTGTGGGGCTTCCCAGGTGGCTCAGCAGGTAAAGAGTCAGCTTGCAATGCAGAGATGCAGGAGATGGATCCCTGGGTTGGGAAGATCCCCTGGAGAAGGGAATGGCAACCAACTCCAGTATTCTTGCCTGGAGAATCCCATCGACAGAGGAGCCTGACAGGCTCCAGTCCCTAGAGTCTCAAAGAGTCGGACACGACTGAAGTGACTGAGCACAGTACTGCACATACTGCTTCTTATACACATAGATTAAATGCACACACAAAAAAATGCACATTCCCAAGTGTCTCCCAATATTTAGAGGATAAGGGTTTAACCTTCTGATTAAAAAATATGTACTCATTGACACTCACATGAATTGAAAAAGTCCTGGGGACTGGAGGGGGAAGACAGCAAGTCCAGGAGATTTTAACTTCAAGTATGTATTAACGACAGACCCAGGTACTATTAAGACAGCTGTTGTCCAGACTGTATTGATCTCTTTGAGGTCAGCATGTTGTGACAGAGCAAGAGTAACTAGAAATGACTGTTGGCCTGTCCCTGCAATGTGGTATCCCCTGTGGGGGGAGGGAAAATGCCACAGGGTGCGATGCTCCTGGATCCACTGGCTGATGGCTGTACTTGGTTTCACATGGGCGGGGGCTCAGGGAATAGGGCAAGGGAGCGGGTATCGGTTACTAGTGCATCTGCCTTCTCTCCAGTGGTGTAATCACTCCCCTGTTTCCCATTCTGGCACCTCTGAGATGGAAAAAAGGAGGCCAGGACCTGTCTCTACATTTCAGTTCTCTCATATCCTGCTAGAGAGAGCCAGTAGGGGAGGGAAGAGAAGAGGGAGGGAGGGAGAAAGAGAGAGTGGTAGAGAGTGTCCAGCTGGGCTAACACCCCCCATAAGCCACAGAAAATCACATCCTCTCTTCAGCCTCTAATCGTAAAACCCCAACCCACCAGATACGTCCTTGATGGTGTGCCATGATGGTTCAAAACTGAGAATCCCTGGTTTGCAAGTTTTAAATGTTTTATTATGTTTTAGACCCAGCAACATAACTAAAGGAAAGTTAAATTCAGCAGACCAGTCATCACCCTAACCCAGTGACGGTGTCCACCTTTAACACAGGACTGGGCCTGTTCGACCAGTATTATTTCTGGTTTTTTCCACTGTCACTTTTTAAAAAAATTTCCTGTGTTGATGTTCAGTATCTCTGCAGTAGGTTGAATCCATCAGACTTGGCATTGAACCGTCCATCTGGCATTGAACCCCAGAGATCATGTGTTTACCACAGTTCAAGGAACTCACCTGCATCTTACCTTTAATAGTATGGTTGTCTGGGTTTGTTCAAAATAGCAGCAGTAGAAGTAGTAACGGTAGTAGTATTAACAATAGTAATAATAATTGCACTAATAATATTACATGAGTATTGTATATGTACTATATATTTAATCTTCTGTGTGATAAGATGAACTGTCATTGTCTATATATTACAACAGAAGAAACTGATGCCCAGAGAGGTTAAGTCACTGGCCAAGGGCACACAGCTAGTGAGTGGTGAAGCCAGAATACAAATCCAGGCTGTCTGGCTCCAACAGAGGGAACACAAAGACAATTCCACACTGCTAAAAGTTGATTCTCCAGTAGTATTAATCATAAGTAATTATAGTAGAACAAGTTAGTATATTGTAGAGAAAGAGTCTCTGTGAAAGAATAACGTTCACACCTTTCAGGCACTTCCAGTATCCAACCTTCTTGCTCTTAGTTGCTTTTATAGTCTTATTTACCTTCATCTGGAAACTGCCTCTCTCCAGTACAAGAGGCACCAGCCACATGAGACTTAAGGGCGCTTGAAAGGAGACGTCCAAAAGGAGATGTGCCGTAAGGAAAAAAACAAACACCAGGTTTTGAAGACTTTGTGTAAAAAAAAGCACGTCAGATATCTCATTCATAATTTTCAAAATCTTGATTGCTTGTTAAAGTATATTAAAATTAATATCCCCTGCTTATTTTTATAATGTGACTATTAGAAAATTTAAAATTATTTATGTGACTTATGTTCCATTTCTACCGGACAGCAACACTATAGGTTTATTGATTTTATATCTTTCTCCCTTCAGTTCTGGACACTTCATGATGGGTTTGCCCTTCAGGACTGGTTTTGGTCATTTTAGGCTTAAAAGTCAGCTTTAAGCTACTAGGCTTACTGTACTTAGTTTATTTATCTAAGTGAGAGCTGTTCATGCTGATTCAAGGAGGTGATGAGGAAAACCTTTCCTTTTTTCTGTTTAGCACCTGACTTCCTCTGAAATTAAATCTCTTAGGTAAGAACATGGTGGCCACCCTGCCCTGTGACCCCACAGCTGATCTTTCCTTTTAACCTGGGATGTGTGCAGGCAGAGCTGGTGGGGAAAGAGTTCTTTTTTGCCCATGGGTCAGTTATGGAATTCCAAGTTGCTTTTGAAATGTTTTAGGAAACCACGCACACTATTCACCAGCCCTTTCACCTGCTAGAGGACCTGAAGTATCAGTTATACTGCATTCGTCAACAGCTGTGGCTGACGTACCTCTTAAACGTCACAGACCCAGAAGGGAAGTCACAGTCTGGCCCTTAAGGAATTCCGGGTTTTCGGGGGAGGCAGACTTGCTGATTTGCTAGGAAATAAAGACTGAGTAATTAGAGCCAGAGTGTGTGGCTCAGCCTTGAACATCAAAATAAAGTCAGAGAAGGGGGTGAGCTGCGTGGGCCATGTGCTCAGAGAAGACTTTTTGAATGAAGACTTTGAGCCTTGAGGGCTTAATAGGTTGTGGGTTGTTCTAAGGGGAAGGTTGGAGGTATAGGAAGAGATGGGACATGTCTGGGAGGGGTGGGGGCAGCCAGTGGGGACCAGTTACAGATAAGTGAGCTGGGGGTCAGGGATAGAAGGTAACCTGGGCTTGACTCAGGGGGAAGCTGATGGTATGGTTTCAGAAGGAACAAGACAGAGCTGGACAATGAAAACTCTGAGCATATTGCTCTCAGAGTCCCCTAGAAATGTTGTTATCTTCTGTTTGCCTAAATGTGGAAGCTGCTACACTGGCACAGCTTTAAAGCTATTCATTATACAATTATATGGCACCTACCTTGTGCAAGGCACCTTGTTTTCAAATAAATATAGAATTCTAAAACAAATACAATGTTACAGGATGGCAAGTAAAACTGTGTCCCACTTCACTTCAGTTCAGTTCAGTCGCTCAGTCGTGTCCGACTCTCTGCGACCCCATGAACTGCAGCACGCCAGGCCTCCCTGTCCATCACCAACTCCCAGAGTCCGCCCAAACCCATTTCTATTGTGGAGTCCACCCAAACTCATTTCTATTGTGGAGTCCACCCAAACCCATTTCTATTGTGGAGTCCACCCAAACCCATTTCTATTGTGGAGTCCACCCAAACCCATTTCTATTGTGGAGTCCACCCAAACCCAT
>SJYQ01005449.1:187096-215328 GCA_006410935.1 Redunca redunca
CCATCTATTTACCATGAAGTGAACTGTGGTTTTGGAGAAGACTCTTGAGAGTCCCTTGGACTGCAAGACGATCCAACCAGTCCATTCTGAAGGAGATCAACCCTGGGATTTCTTTGGAAGCAATGATGCTAAAGCTGAAGCTCCAGTACTTTGGCCACCTCATGCGAAGAGTTGACTCATTGGAAAAGACTCTGATGCTGGGAGGGATTGGGGGCAGGAGGAGAAGGTGACGACCAAGGATGAGATGGCTGGATGGCATCACTGACTCGATGGATGCGAGTCTGAGTGAATTCCGGGAGTTGGTGATGGACAGGGAGGCCTGGCATGCTGTGATTCATGGGGTCGCAAAGAGTCGGACACGACTGAGCGACTGAACTGAACTGAACTGATGGAACCAGATGCCATGATCTTAGTTTTCTGAATGTTGAGCTTTAAGCCTACTTTTTTACTCTCCTCTTACGCTTTCATCAAGAGGCTCTTTAATTCTTCACTTTCTGCCATAAGGGTGGTGTCATCTGCCTATCTGAGGTTATTGAAATTTCTCCTGGCAATCTTGAGGTTGAATTCATCTTTTTAGTGTCAGACAAGGGGAGATAAGAAAGAAAATAATTTTGCCCAAACTGGTAATACAAATCTTCCCTTTAATCTTGATGTATTTATGTCACATTTCCCCATTTTGAGTCATAAGAGTTGACTGGGGAAGACCTTAGACCAATTTGCTAAAATTAATCACCATTTATTCCTGGAGGCACTGATAAAATCTCTCTTCTCTCAGTTATAAACTGTTACATACAGCTACAGACAGATGGAGAAGGAAATGGCAACCCACTCCAGTGTTCTTGCCTGAAGAATCCCAGGGAAGGGGGAGCCTGGTGGGTTGCCGTCTATGGGGTCACACAGAGTCGGACATGACTGAAGTGACTTAGCAGCAGAAGCAGCAACAGACAGACGTCTGAATCAAGTTAGGCTTACTGAGAAAGAAGAGTTTTGTCCTTATTTCATGTCAATGATGCTCCATTGAAGATTGCCATTATCTTGAAAGTTCAAACTAAGCCAGATATTTTATAGAAAATATGAATCATTTGAATAGCAAGAAAATGAAGGCAAACATACTTAATTACTGTTTTGAGTGATTGGCTTTTGAAAATACCTTTTGAATATGAATTACTGACCTCTTGAATAAGCAGACTATCTAGACATTAAGAAATTTCAATTATATTCCTAATAGTTTATGTTGCATTATGTTATATTAAAAATTCCCATGGCCTATATCTGGGTTCAATATTAATTTCCAATGGCAGTATTTATTGTCTTACCAGTGAGGCAGGCAATGTGCAAGTAGCTATAAACAATATGGAGTGGAATTTTAAGAAAGATACATGCTTATTGTGAAGGAAAGGTTTGTGTTGAAGAGTAGTTATGTTTTACAGAAATTTTGGAGAGTTTGAAAAAGGGCTTTTAAGAATAAAAAAAGTCAGAGTTATAAAAAAAATAGGCATTTCAATATGACTGAAGATTTTCTTACCTACTATATTTTCATGTTTATAAACTTACAGAAAACAGTGTAGCATGTTTTTTAATAAACGTTATTATGACTCTAATATTTCAACTGTACTACTCCTGTTTACCGATTATCCAGTTTCTGTGCCATATCAAAATTGTGCCAGGTAATCCACATTTATTTTCCTCAGAGTATAGTTGAAGACTGGGCTTCCCTGGTGGCTCAGTGGTAAAGAATCCAGCTACAGGAGACTTGGTTTCGATCTCTGGGTCAGGAAGCTTTCCTGGAGAAGGGCATGGCAACCCACTCCAGTATTCTTACCTGGAAAATCCCATGGACAGAGGAAGGTGGAGGTCCATGGTCCATAGGATCACAAAGAGCCCAGCATGACTGAGGCAACTGAGCACAGTCTCATACACCCTTGAGCAACACGGATTTGAACTGCATGGGTCCAGATTTATTATTTTTCAGTAAATATGATGCCTGTATTTTTATTTTATGGATCTATAATTTAGTATGAGAGAATTTTGTGTTTGATTAGAAATCATGATTCTGTTGTTCAGTCACTCAGTCATGTCCTACTCTTTGCAACTCCATGGATTGCAGAACGCCAGGCTTCCCTGCCCTTCACCACCTCCTGGAACTTGCTCCAGCTCATGTCCATTGAGTTGATGATGACCATCAACTATCTAATCTTCTGTCATCCCCTTCTCCTTCTGCCTTCAATATTTGCCAGCATCAGGGTGTTTTTCAGTAAGTCAGTTCTTTGCATCAGGTGGCCAAGCTATTGGAGCTTCAGCTTTAGCATCAATCCTTCCAGTGAATATTCAAGATTGATTTCCTTTAGGATTGACTGGTTTGATCTCCTTGAAGTCCAAGAGACTCTCAAGAGTCTTCTCCAACACCACAATTCAAAAGCATCAATTCTTTGTTTCTGGGCCTTCTTTATGGTCCAACTCTCACATCCATACACAACTACTGGAAAAACCATAGCCTTGACTAGACGAACCTTTGTTGGCAAAGTAAAGTCTCTGGTTTTTAGTATTTCTAGGTTTGTCATAAGTTTTCTTCTAAGGAGCAAGCATCTTTTAATCATGGCTGCAATCACCAACTGCAGTGATTTTGGAGCCCAAGAGAATAAAGTCTGTCACCATTTCCACTGTTTCCAGAAATCACAATATGTGGAATCAAAAGTTATAGAATTTGAGTCCTGATCGTACCCAAACTATTTCAGCTTCCTATCCTTGGGCAAGTCTTTTTCAATTTTAGTGGCACAGATAGCAGGACTTGGATTTTCCACTGTGCTGGGGTCAGTGCCCCAACTCCTGAGTTGTTCAAGAGTCAACAATTTATGGATCTATCTACCATCTATATAGCAAACTTTGTTATGGTCTCTGCATTTCTCCCCACTGATTACCATTTATCTTACAAGACCTTATCCTTGATTGCTGTTGCTTTATAGTAATTTTTGAAATCAGGCATTGTATATTCTCCACATGTCTTCCCATTTCCAAGTTGGTTTCAACTTTTCTTTGCCTTTCCATGTTCAAAGTATAATATATATTTTCAACTTTTACCAAAAAATCTTAAAAAATTCCAATACTGTGCTTTATTCTAAACCTACATTGTAATTTCTAGAGAGGTTTCATTCAAAAATATTGAGTTTTCAAATGTAACCATGCTATTTTTCTCTTTCAATGAGATTCTCAGTTTCTCTCATTTCATTTATGTTAAATTTATTACATGTTATACATTTTCAGAAACTTTTTAAAGGTTGCTTAATTCTTGATTTGTTTTCTAAATATTTGCTACTAGTATGTACAAGAGATTTNGAAATGACAAGGACTTAACAGAAGCAGAAGAGATTAAGAAGAGGAGGCAAGAATACACAGAAAACTGTACAGAAAAGATCTTAATGACCTGGATAACCAAGATGGTGTGATCAGTCACCTAGAGCCAGACATTCTGGGGTTTTAAGTGCGCCTTAGGAAGCATCACTACAAACAAAGCTAGTGGAGGTAATGGAATTCCAGCTGAGCTACATCAAATCCTAAAAGATGATGCTGTAAAAGTGCTGCACTCAATATGCCAGGAAATTTGGAAAACACAGCAGTAGCCGCAGGACTGGAAAAGGTCAGTTTTCATTCTAATGCCAAAGAAAAGCAATGCCAAAGAATGCTCAAATTACCACACGATTACACTCATTTCACATGCTAGCAAAGTAATGCTCAAAATCTTCAAGCTAGACTTCAAATGTATGTGAGCTAAGACCTCACAGAGGCACAGCTTGAATCTAGAAAAGGCAGAGGAGCCAGAGACAAAATTACCAACATCCACTGGGTCACAGTAAAGGCAGGGAAACTCCAGAAAAACATCAACTTCTGCTTCATTGACTATACTAAACCCTTTGACTGTGTGGATCATGACAAACTGTGGAAAATTCTTAAAAAGATGGTAATCCTAGACCATCTTACCTGCAGTCTGAGAACCTCTATGTAGGTCAAGAAGCAACAGTTAGAACCCTACATGGAGCAATGCACTGGTTCAACTTTGTGAAAGGGGTACGTCAAGGCTGTATATTGTCACTCTGCTTATTTAACTTACATGCAGAGTACAGCAAGCAAAATGTCATGTTGGATGAATCACAAGCTGAAATCAAGATTGATGGGAGAAATATCAGTAACAGATATGCAGATGATACCACCCTAACAGCAGAAAGTGAAGAGAAACTAAAGAGCCTCTTGAAGACAGTGAATGTGGAGAGTGAAAAACATGGCTTACAACTCAACATTCGAAAAGCTACAGTCTTAGCATCAGGTTCCAACACCTCATGGCAAATAAATGGGGGAAAAAATGCAGACATTATTTTCTTGGTCTCAACAATCATTGTGGATGATGACTGCAGCCATGAAATTAAAAGACATCTTCTGCTTGGAAGAAAACCTATGAGAAATCTAGACAGCATATTAGAAAGCAGAGACATAATTTTGCTGACAAATGTCTATATAGCCAAAGCTATGCTTTTGCCAGTAATTGTGTTTGGAAATGAGAGTTGGACCACAAAGAAAGCTGAGCACCAAAGAATTAACGCTTTCATATTACGGTGCTGAAGAAGACTCTTGAGAGTTCCTTGGACAGCAAGGAGATCAAACCAGTTAATCCTAAAGGAAATCAACCCTGAATATTCACTGGAAGGACTGATGCTGAAGCTGAAATTCCAATAGTTTGGCCACCTGATGCAAAGAGCCAACTTATTGGAAAAGACCCTGATGCTGGAAATGATTGAGGGCATAAGGAGAAGGGAGCAACAGAGAATGAGGTGGCTGGACGGCATCACTAAATCAACGGACACAAGTCTGAGCAAACTCTAGGAGACAGTGAAGGACAGGGAAGCCAGCGGTGCTGCATGGAGTCCATGGGTCGCAAAGAATCATAAGTGACTTAGGAAATGACAGCAAAGAAACGTGGTTTTGCAGTATCCTGATGGAAAATTATACATTTCATGTTGACTAACTCTGAATACTTTTTGTCAAAGGCTGTTTCAGTTGATCTGATTGGGATCAATACTTGGTGGAATTAATCATTTCATTTTCCAGAAGGAACTCATAATAGAGGACTCCCTTTCAAGTCCACCACAGATACAATATCAGGTTCTTTGGATGAAGACCAGTCTTTGGTGTGGTTGGTGGTGGTTCATTTTGCTTGCCTCATTATTTGTTCATTTCATGTTATTATATGGTATACACTTTTTATCACCCATCACATTTTGTTTTAAAAATGGAATGCTTTTTTAGGTTTAAGTAAAGAATCACATGCAGAGAAATAGTCAAGATTTTTTTTTTTTTGGCCTAACTTAGGTGGAATGCAATCATCAAAGCAATGAGCATAACCAAGCTGGTGCAAATGACTTTCAATACTTGATTTAAATATTTTAAGTATGCTATTTCCCAAGTGGCATAATGTTGATCATTTTCAATTAACATCTAGATTTGATAGCTATCAACTTCTGTTATTCTACCCAACTGTGGAGCATCGTCCAGTGACAGACAATATTAAAGGAAATAATTACAAAAGTAAAATAAAAGAGACAACTACTGACAGAATAACATGAAGAATAAGAACTGTCATTGTGAAATTTTAAGGCAGGAAGACGTAAGAACCATGTCTTTTATATTCTTCAGAGCAAATTTTACATCTTCCTGAGGATGACTTATTCTATTATAGAGTGATTATTCAGTTTATTAAAATATAGCATACCAGTCTGTTATGAGCCTTAATTTACACTTGTCATGGTTTTTGAAATTTAAAACAATTTCCAACAAAGTAAGCTAGAGAAAAGGTTAGTGAAGACAAAAATATGAGCTAATTCAGCTTGTTTGTTGATAGATGTTAAAATATACTAAGTAAAATTATGTGTATCTCTATGTATATATATATATTTTTTCAAAAGCCAGTGGAACCCAAAAGTGAAAGTGTTAGTCACTCAGCTGTGTCTGACTCTTGGCCACCTCATGAACTGTGGCCCAACAGCCTCCTCTGTCCATGAAACTATCCAGGCAAAGAATACTGGAGTGAGTTGCCATTCCTTTCTCTAGGGGAGCTTCCTGACTTAGGGATCAAACATGGGTTTCTTGCATTGCAGGCGAATTCTTTACTGTCTGAGTCACCAAGGAAGCCCACAATTCCATGTAAGTAGCAAGGGAAACAGATTCTCAACACACATGTAAGGTGTTTCTGGAGAGCTGATATAGCGAGGATTTCACAGACCTTAAAGGAAATAGAGAGGTGGGTGAGACATGTGGGTGGAACTACAGTGACCCCCAAGCCCCAGAACAAACACAGTCAAGACTAGACGCCACATTCTGCCCCAGGGTTGGGGGAGGGAATCTCCAATGCCAAGTGCAGTTTTGAGAAGAGTGATGTGCTTCATAAGCACTTGTTGGATGAATGATCTGTTCACTATATATAGGCTTTGCTATATACATTGAAATTCAAGATTGTGAGTAAACTTGCTTACACCAGTTAGTGTTAAAAAGCATATATACATAATATACAGTTGCTCAGTCATGTCTGACTCTTCCCAATCCCATGGACTATAGCCCACCAGGCTCCTCCATCCATTGGATTCTCCAGGCAAGAAGACTGAAGTAGGTTGCCATTTCCTTTTCCAGTTCACAGTCGTAATTACATAATAATGCAACAAAAACCATTTCTACAATAAAGGTGCTAAAAATAAACCAGTCAAGAATAATAAAATAATCTTTTGATTACAATCATAATACTGACTACCTACTATGAAAACATTTTCAAGATTTAAATGGTTATCAAACACTTTTTAAGAAAATGATATTTCTAGTTTAAATAAAGTCAAATATAATGTATTATCATTTGACTCTATTTCCACTGACTATATTTATAAAAGATTAACAGGCTATCATAAAACATAAATAACTCTAATCAGAATAGGGTCTATGAAAAAATGTAAAGCNAGGGGACACATTACATATTTTATATACAAATATTTACAATGTAAAATGTGTAAGATAGAAAAAGGCTTAAACAAAAACCAAGTAAAATTAGGTAGGTGTCTTAACTGAGACGGCAATCCTGATCCCTTTTGTTATTTAAATTTTCAAGAAATCCTTCCATATTTTAAGCAGCATTCTGAATTTTATTTCACTAAACCAGAAGAAAGTCCTAATACAGTTAGCATTGTTTAAAAAAATAAAAAGGAGGCAATTTGGTTGCACTAAGAAAAAAATTCTGAATTATTGATATGTATATTTTATCAGATTAAATATATACATCCTTTCATTTATATCAGTCAAAATATCACATTGGGTGTTGGATATTTTTACATGTCTGTCTTAAAATTCAGGATCACCTTTGCAATCATGGTCAAACCAGAGGAATGCCAGAAATTTTACTTAAAATATTTTATCTATAGGCCATACATATATAGAATTACCAGATTTTCCATGACTTCTTTTGACGAAAAACTCTATCCCTAATCTTGCAAAAGTATCACCTGTAAAGGATGGATACTAAATTTTCAGAAAGTAGTATCTTATTGTTTATTATTAATAAGACATTTGGCTTCACGTCCTGTGGGAACGATATTGATTCCTCCAATTGTGGTGCAGGCCTATGGAAACTACTTGGCATTTCCTCTTGGACTCTGAGGTGCTTATTTAAACTGGCCGCTCCGAGTGCCCTGGAGCGTGGCTTCCCTGATGTCTCACCCATTGAGTATCTGCCTGCAGTGTTGAAGACCTGGGTTCGATCCCTGGGTCGGGAAGACTCCCTAGAGGAGGTCATGGCAACCCACTCCAGTGTTCTTTCCTGGAGAATCCCATGGACAGAGGAGCCTGGTGGGCGACAGCGAACGGGGTCGCAAAGAGTCAGACACAACTGAGCGCCTGACACAACACAACAGCAAGTCCAGGTGCCGTGCAAGAATCAACACCTTAGTCTTCACAGAAGGCCATGAAAATTAATCAAGTTTGCATTGCTAAGAACATTAAAGTATAAAACAAGTCAACGATGACAAGAAGTATTACTTACTTCAATTTATTTGCATTTGTGTGGCAAATAGGAAGGGTTGTCTGTAGTTTATCCATTTGAAAGAATCTAGTCTTACTTTAATAGCATGAATCAAGTTTTGATTATCTTGTATATCAGGTGAGAATAGCTTTCAAATGTGCAGTAAAGGAGCAACTTTGCCAGGTTTGGCCGCCTTGTTCTTTGAAAGTCATTTCTTGCAACATATTGCAAATCAGGATTTCGGAATGTATTAGGTAAACCCTCTGAGACAAAGGCTTAGTTGCAACAATTCAAACAGTAGAAACAGGGCTAACGTTTCACTGTGAAAGACATACAGGATCAAGCAATATATTAAACTTTGCTAATAGAAACCTAGTTGGATTAAATTCTGTAATAAATAAAAACACTATACTCAAAATTGATTTTTTAAATATATTTCCACTTAAATGTGTTCTGACTGTACATTTTTAGCTGACTTTGCTTCTGTTTCTAAAACAGCACAGCTTTCAAGAATACTTTTAAGGGAAAATTAATGCTTTAACTGTGCATATATTGATGACTCAGCAGAAATATTGCTGAGTTGATGACACCTCCCAAAGCTCAAATCCCAGTATTTAATGAAGTCTTTCCTAATCTCTTGGCAAGAGAAAGGATAACAATGTTTGTCTACATTAAAAACATATGAAAGTGGAAGAATGTTCTTTATTATGACTTCTTCTCAGATATATTTATTTTTCTTGGTATATATATATACCTCCAATATTTTTGAAAAGGCTTTAGTGTCAAATTGTAACTATTCGATATTGATAATTCCCTCACCAGTAATACTATACACCTGTGAGAAAATCTTATTTTATCAGTAGACTTATTATTTAAAACTATGGTTCATTCTATATTATTATTATAAGAATGAATGTTTACTTCAAATTTCAACTAATAGTGTGTACAAATTGCTGGATAGTTGAGTGTGTGTACTTAGATATCTATTTTTCCGATTCTTGGCACTTCATGGAACCTGGCATATCAGAGGTAAAACTGCAATAGTGCTTTGCTTTACTTTGACACTTTTATTTAAATTATATGTGAATCCTGGTGACTACTTTTAAATGGAAAATCTTCACTTATGTCTCACTTAGAAAATGAGATGGCAATCAGCTTCTACATCAAACTACTTTACCATTCAACACGTGGTCTCCATTTGCTTTAAGTGTGCTTTCGTTCATTCATTTACTGAGTAGGTAATGAATATCTACTTAAAACAGATAGGGCTCATAGGAGCCTGTGGCTAGTGCTTTCTTGCAGAGAGAATGAAAGACAAGTCAGGTGTTTGTAAGAGAATTTTCAAGTTGAGAAGATGAATGGGTAACTCTGTAAAGGCAAAACAGACATGGAACCACGGGAAGAGCTTAAGGAATGTGAAGACTTGGGGGAGAAGAGGCTACAGTGTATGTGGAAGATAATCCAGAATTCAAGAGATAAGTTCCATGCTGCTGCTGCTGCTGCTAAGTCATTTCAGTCATGTCTGACTCTGTGCAGCCCCATGGACAGCAGCCCACCAGGCTCCCCCGTCCCTGGGACTCTCCAGGCAAGAACACTGGAGTGGGTTGCCATTTCCTTTTCCACTGCATGAAAGTGAAAAGAGAAAGTGAAGTCGCTCAGTCGTGTCTGACTCTTAGTGGCCCCATGGACTGCAGCCTACCAGGCTCCTCCGTCTGTGGAATTTCCTAGGCAAGAGTACTGGAGTGGGTTACCATTGCCTTCTCTATAAGTTCCATACCTTGAGCTTTAATATTATTTGTTTTTTCTGTTCTCTTACCAGATTTTCTTGGTGGCTCAGAAGGAAAGAATCTGCCTGTAATGCAGGAGACCCTGGTTCAATCCCTGGGTTGGGAAGATTCCCTAGAGAAGAGAATGGCAATCCACTCTAGGATTCTTGCCTAGAGAATCCCCATGGGCAGAGGAGCCTGGAGGGCTACAGTCTGTGAGGTTGCAAAGAGTCAGACACGACTAAGTGACTAACACTTTCACTTTTTTATCAGTAGCAACTGATTTAGGGTTTTTTTTGATATGTGGAATGAACCTCCAGTATTCCGGTCATCTGATGCAAACAGCAGATGCATTGGAAAAGTCCCTGATGCTGGGAGAGATTGAAGGCAGAAGGAGAAGAGAGAGTCAGAAGGTGAGATAGCTGGATGGCATCACTAAGGCAATGAACATGAACTTAGGCAAACTCTGGGAGGGGCAGCAAAGCCTGGCGTGCTGAAGTCCGTGGGGTCACAAAGAGCCAGTCGTGACTGGGTGATTGAACAACAAGGAGGAATGAAAATGAAAGTGTTGGTCGCTCACTCCTATCTGACTCTTTGCAACCACGTGAACTGTAGTCCACCAGGCTCTTCTGTCCATGGGATTTCCCAGGCCAAGAATACTGGAGTGAGTAGCCATTCCCTTCTCCAGGGGATCTTCCCAACCCAGGGGTCAAACCCAGGTCTCCTGCACTGCAGGCAGATTCTTTACCATCTGAGCCAACAGGGATGGTATATTGGAGGTATTGCCATGCCCTCCTCCAGGGGGGAGTTTCCCAACTCAGTAATTGAACCCAGGTCTCCTGCACTGCAGGTGGATTCTTTACCAGCTGAGCCACCAGGGAAGCCTGATATGAGGAACAGAAGATGGAAATTGCATCTTCCTTTTGCCAGGCAAGTGTATGCTCCTCAGTTCTTTGTCTCGTCACAACAAAGATTTGGAGTAAGGGACATTAAAGCCCCCTCAGCGTGTCACAGCTCTCGGGTCTTGGACAGACTGTGTTATAGCTCTCAGGTCTTGAACGGACCATGTTATAGCCCTTAGACAAGTCAGTGTTACAGCTCTATTTTATTTAGAAGATAGCAGGAAAATCCATCTCCGAGGCATGAGGGCACATCGATCCAAAGACGCGAAGAGAAGAGCGCCCCAGCGCACCGGAGAGCCCGTCGGCTCCTCTGTTTATATGTTTTTTGTTTGTTTGTTTGTTTGTTTTTTCCCTTCCCCTGGGCCTGCCCTATGCAAATTGGGCTTAGTCAGGAGTGCTATTCTGCCTGAAGTCGTCACTCCGGTCCTCGGACCTTCCTTTGACCTTCCTCTGTTCTATTTTCGCGGGCTTTTCCCAGCCTTGTCTTTTAGCCACTGCCATTTTGGACTCCTTTCCCCTATTCTACCTACCTAACACTTTCCTCCTCCTGCCCACCCTCCTGTCTCTTCTGTCCCTCCTGCCCACCCCCCTTCTCCTTCTCTTCCATCTCCTCCTCCTTCTTCTTCAGAAACACATCGCTTGCATCCGTATGAAGAATGCAGATGAGTTGAGAGAAAAGTCTGCTGGACAGCTCTCAAAAGGAGTAAAGCAAAGAGATTCTGGGAAGATGGTTTCTAGACTACAGGCCTTTTCCTAGTCTGTCAGTTTTTTCTCTATCTGCATGTCCTGAGCCAGAAACAAGAAGCCTCTAGCTTCTGTTTGAGATCTAGCAGAGAGAAATGGTGTGTGACCTTTAACACTGCAGTAAAAATGTGGAACTCTGCCTTTGCCAACACCAGAAAGCAGATACTCAGGGATCTGTTCATAAACTATGAGGCTAGGATATGCTATGGTTTACAGTATTTTGGAAAAAGAATCAAATCATTTGAGACAAACACACAACAGTAAGACAGTGAGGGATATTAAATATTCTGATAAGGGAGAGGAAAACTAGGAAGGGTAATATCATCTTTGAGGCAAAAGAATTATTGATCCAGAAGAATTGTCACTTGCTATTTAAAGGGCAGAGAGAGGGGAAGCAAGAAAGCATCATGGAATTCAGAAAACAGGACTTGTGTCAGCCTGTAAAACAAGACCTTTCAATAAAGAGGCAGAGACGACATCGACATTAACAATTGAAAGATGAGGAGATGGAAAGAATGAATATATATTAATTCAGTTAATTTTGAAGTAAAGTGAAAATGGTGGGTAAGTTTTTCTTGAAGAAGGCATAGAAGAGAATGATGTTGGGTCTTTATGTGGGGGATATGAGAACAGGTCACAAGGTAAGAGATAAGAGAAGGAAGGTAGTAATGTACGACAATGGTATTGAACTGCTTGAATTTGCAAGAGTTAAAGCTCAAATTTCTAACTTTGTAAATTTCCTAAACTTCACTCTTCGCTCCCTGATGGAAAATAGATGAAGGTAATAAAGCCTGCATATGCTTGTTATTAAGGGAAATTGTGTACTGACAATAGTCTATTCTAAAAATACATGAGTATTTGTGTGTTCGTGTGAATGTATATATGTTTCCCCTCAAAAGTTTTTAAATATAATTTATGGTGACTTCATAATGATCTATGGGGTCACACAGAGTCGAACACAGCTGAAGCAACTTAGCAGCAGCAGCAGCAGCATAATGATCTTGGATATTGTAATGTAAAATATTAGAATATTATCAAATTTCATACATGCACATTTCATCTTTAATTTAGGGGAGCTTTTTTTTCCCCAAAGTACAACATGAGCCATCATATTGGAACTGTTAATGATTTTCTGTGAAATGCTCTTATTTGGAGAGAAATGTTTTATTTTCACTTAGTAACGGTTCTTCAAATGAAACATATATATGTTTTTTAAAAAATCAGTTCGCCTTTCCTCAAAGAGAATGGAAGTAACGTTCAGATTCCACGTTATGGCAGGATGTTTTTCCCACACTGGTTGATGACTGACTTCTAACAAATGGTAAGCACAGCTTGAATTGATATTTCCTAACATGAGCTGACGGAAAGCTATTAAAAAAACAGCTGAGTGAATGTTGTCTCCCCATGCCACCTATTTATGTCAACAAGTATTTTTATAATAGTTGATGTCCACACTGAAAATGTAAGCTTAATGCTTGTGTTCTTTCACAAAGTGAAATCTGTTAAACTGCTTCAGTAATCACACTCTTCATCAACTTTATATGAGTTTAAACTATGATAAACTCTTCATTTGTAACTGAATTTTTACTTGTGATTGATGTATTTGCTATTCAACTTAATGAAATCTTACCTATACTGAAAGGAAAAAAAAGTTAATAGCATTATTCTCAATTCTGTAGCTTCCTGTAATGCTCCCAATTATATCATTGAAAAATTAAGGACTTTCTTTTTCCTCTGAAGAGTTTCCCTGATGGAAGTTAGATTTTTTTTTATCAATAAAAAGTGGTTAATTGATGCGGTATGTTTGGGGAAAGCATGCAAAACATAATATATTTCATTTATTTTATCTAGTTTTTTGTTGATTTAAAAACAGTTTTACAAATAAATTATGAATGTTATATGCATTAGCAACCAGTGTTCTGTGTGTTAACTTTTTCTTCTCCCACCTCAGTGACCCCGAATTCAGGGTGATTTTGGCAAGCAGAAGTTTATTTATAGCTCTGACCCTCCTATCTGCAGCTATTCTTGCTCCCTGACTTTCTGAATTCTTCTTTAAGCAACCATCTTGTGAGGCAGATTAGACA
The DNA here is from genome assembly GCA_006410935.1 of Redunca redunca. Taxonomy (NCBI): domain Eukaryota; kingdom Metazoa; phylum Chordata; class Mammalia; order Artiodactyla; family Bovidae; genus Redunca; species Redunca redunca. Next base: position 200,637 of record SJYQ01005449.1, read on the forward strand.
ATAGCTCACTTAAATTGCCATAGGGTGTACTGCCTAACACACACTTTAATGGGAGTTAGTGCTATAAGAAGTCATCATCAGGACTCAAAAGTTTCTGCTTTTTTAATATGAAGCTTGTAGGTACAAATTCACCTTTTAGATAATTTTTCAGAAATAAGTTTTTCTGGAGAAGGCAATGGCACCCCACTCCAGTGCTCTTTCCTGGAAAATCCCATGGATGGAGGAGCCTGGTGGGCTGCAGTCCACGGGGTCGCACAGAGTCGGACATGACTGAGCAACTTAGCAGCAGAGGCATGCAGTTACAAGCATAATGTAGATGGACCCTAAACTACACATCATGTGCAATTCATAAATGAGATTGTGCTTACATAAAGACATGATCCTCTTAAGTGTAGAATTAACGGACTTTTAGATATACAGATGACACCACCCTTATGGCAGAAAGTGAAGAGGAACCAAAAAGCCTCTTGATGAAAGTGAAAGAGGAGAGTGAAAAAGTTGGCTTAAAGCTCAACATTCAGAAAATGAATATCATGGCACCTGGTCCCATCACTTCATGGGAAATAGATGGGGAAACAGTGGAAACAGTGTCAGACTTTACTTTTTTGGCTCCAAAATCACTGCAGATGGTGCTTACAGCCATGAAATTGAAAGACGCTTACTCCTTGGAAGGAAAGTTATGGCCAACCTAGATAGCATATTCAGAAGCAGAGACATTACTTTGCCAACAAAGGTCCATCTAGTCAAGGCTATGGTTTTTCCAGTGGTCATGTATGGATATGAAAGTTGGACTGTGAAGAAAGCTGAGCACCAAAGAATTGATGCGTTTGAACTGTGGTGTTGGAGAAGACTCTTGAGAGTCCCTTGAACTGCAAGGAGATCCAACCAGTCCATTCTGAAAGAGATCAGCCCTGGGATTTCTTTGGAAGGACTGATGCTAAAGCTGAAACTCCAGTACTTTGGCCACCTCAAGTGAAGAGTTGACTCATTGGAAAAGACTCTGATGCTGGGAGGGATTGGGGACAGGAGGAGAAGGGGACAACAGAGGATGAGTTGGCTGGATGGCATCACCAACTCAATGGACATGAGTTTCGGTGAACTCCCGGAGTTGGTGATGGACAGGGAGGCCTGGCGTGCTGTGATTCATGGGGTCACAAAGAGTCGGACACGACTGAGCGACTGAACTGAACTGAACTGAACTGACACAATATCCTTTTTGTGTTGGTGCTTGTATTTAAGACTGTAAATCTCATCAGCTTTTGCACAGTTAATGTCTCTATTAGACTCTTTAGAAAAGTATCTTTTATGGTTAATGAAATGTAAAGACGGCACTAGCTATTATGCTAGCTTTCATTCTTACATATTTTCACAGAAAACTTGCTTTAATAAATTTATTTTGAGAAATTTTAAATCAAATTCTATGTCAGGATTTGACATTAATGTCCAATAGGTGGTTAGATTTGTTCAATATTAAAATAGGTATTATGGTAACTTCCTCATCAGTTAAATTACTAATTCAAAGTATAACATGTTTTTATTAAGGGAAACTAACTTACAGAGAAATTTGGCTGAGTATAGACAACCGTTAAGGCCCTTTGTCGTATAGAATGCTGTGCTTTAATAAATCATGATGTTGTAATAGAAAAAAAAAATAAGTTTTTCTTTCGTTATCTCATTCACTCTGTTTGCTGCAAGCTATACTGACTGCAATTTCCTCTCACGTCTTCTTACAATGTGGAGCTCTCTCGTTGTTTTTATTGAAGTGCAGAACATCAAAAACTGGAGAACAGGAAAAAAGAAAATTTGAGGTGAGAGAGACAAAAGGAGGAGAGAAAATCTTCTAAACTTTTTGAAGTTCTAAAGATTCGTGTGTTTGCCTGACTCTTTGCCACCAAACAGATGTAGCCCGTCAGGCTCCTCTGTCCATGGGATTTCCCAGGCAAGAATACTGGAGTGGGGTGCCATTTCCTCCTCCAGGAGATCTTCTTGACCCAGGGATTGAACCCTCATCTCCATCTCCTGCACTATAAGCAGATTCTTTACCGCTGAGCCACCTGGGAAGCCCCTCAAGACCGAGAGATGGGTTATATTCTTTTCCCAGGATGGTAAGAGACGACCAGTGGTATGGAGAGGCTGACCGATGTGATCAGGCTGCATTGGGCTTGTTTCATTTCTGGTGGTCCTGGTAACAGGGCTGATCTTGGTGTTATCTCTGCAGAGTGAGGAAAACCATGTAATCTTGAATAAACAACAATGAAAGAGCTCCACATTGTAAGAAAATACGAGAAGAATAATATTATGACTCATAATCCCTCAGTTTAACCATATGATGAAGAGAATAATCGTTTAATCCTGTAGTTTGACCAGTGTTAACCTTTTTGAAACAATTTATTTGGTTAATTCTGGGAATTTTATATGTTTTTTAAAAGTATATAATCTCTTCATCACCAGCAATATTCTTTCTTTTTTCTAGGAAGATTTTTACCTAGAAATTGATGCTATATTTTCATATCTTGTTTTTCATTGGTTGTGCCTTTTTATTCTTTTTTGCTTCTTTCTTGAAACTACTCAACAATATGTTCTTTTGATATTTATACTGATATCTACTCAATCTTTGGTACTTAAAAAAAATACCTTTCCATATTATATCTTGATTTTTTAAAGATAACTGTAAAATTGGATGACAGAAAGCACTATGGCCAATTCAGAGCAGTGTTTATTCTGGGACTAGTTTAGCTTTACTAAAAAGGTTCCCTTCTGAGAAATATATTCAATGTCCCCTTTGTTACAAGGTTTCTCCACTTTGCTTGATGAAAACACTGACTATTTGCAATCGTTTGTGAACTCTAGGGGTTATTTGAACAAATGCTTTCCAAAGGTGTTTCTCTTTTTCAAGCATGCAGAGATCACTTATCAGCTAAATTCTTTAGAGTATCTGTCTGTAGATATTTGAGTCTTTTTCTGTCTGTGTATCTCTCTCCTCACTATTAATTTGCTCCACAAATTCTTAGTTACTTCACCTTCTCTGGGGCTTCCTAGTGGCTTAGAGGATAAAGAGTCTGCTTGCAATGCAGGAGATCCGGGTTTGATCCTTGAGTTGGGAAGATCCCCTGGAGAAGATAATGGCAATCCACTCCAGTATTCTTGCCTGGAGAATCTGTGGATAAAGGAGACTGGCAGGCTGATGTGCTTGGGGTTGCAAAAAGTCAGACACAACTGAGCAACTAACACTTTCACTCTCTTCAGCTTCTTTGAATGCATAGATCTGTCTCATCAAACAATGGAGACTACCAAGCTATTTGGTTTCATCTTCCTGATACAGTTGCCTTGAAGTTGCTTTCAGGGATTAAGCTGGAGCAGTTGTCTGGCTTCTCTTGGGGACCCCTTCTTTCCAACTTCAAAGTTCTCCACTGCTTCCTAGCCAATGTCTGAAACTATATAACATATATTTCATAATACACATTGTTTTCTCTTTGCAATGTTAGCACAGTTCATCTAGTAGCTAGTCACTGCTGCTGCTGCTGCTGCTGCTAAGTCGCTTCAGTCATGTCCGACTCTGTGTGACCCCATAGACAGCAGCCCACCAGGCTCCGCCGTCCCTGGGATTCTCCAGGCAAGAACACTGGAGTGTGTTGCCATTTCCTTCTCCAATGCATGAAAGTGAAATAATGGAAGTCTAATGGAGGATTTGGAAGGAAGTGAGTAGGGAGGTCAATTTTTTGGAAGTAACTGATCACTTCTCATCTGTAGTCATGAATTTTTCATGTTAATAAAATTTTGTGCTGATCTGATATTGTCCTAAACCTCATCAGCACTTTAGATATAGGATATTACATACATCTAACTTCTGTAACAAAAAATAGATAACTAAAGATTATTTAAGCAATGCCAAAAAAAAAGCAGTTCTTTAGGAATCATAAGGTGATATTTTGATAAAGAAAAATATCTATTTTTCTTCCAAGGCATTGAAAGGGAAAAGCATAGGAAACTAAAATCACCTTTTCCAATCTATCTCTTCCCTCTGGGATGTATTCATTCATCGAACACCATTCTAGGTGAATCTTCTCAGATTTCTTCACAGTATTCTCTCTTCATATCCATAAATACTCTTTATCAACAATTTTTCTAGGATTAATTTTGGGGAGGAAGATGGCAGCATTTCCTAGTTTACGATTTGGCATGAAATTAACGTATTTTCTTTTAATTTCAAACTGCATGTAATGTCTTTCCCCCAAAACCTTTTCAAAGTCTGAAGGTTTATGTCCTCTTAAAATTCATATGTTAAAATCCTAAAACAAAAATGTGCTGGCATTAGCAGCTGGATTCTTTGGAAGATGATAGATCTTGAGGTGGAATCTTAAGAATGGCATTCTTGTCTTTGATTTCCAGTCTTTAGAACTGTAAGCAATACATCTTTGTTTTATAGAAGCTACCCAGTCTGTATTTTTTTGTTTTTTATGTCAACCTGAATGGACAAAGACAAACTTTAATATTAGGTTTTAAAACCATCCATTATCTACCACTATAGATTTCTCTAAATCTGCTAATGTATTTTAACTTTATTTCCATAATAGTTTGTTGCTACGTCTTCAATAAAATGGCCTTTTATGCAGAACGTGGCTTTCACAGAAGATGATGAAAGATCTGAGTCTAGACAAGAGATGCACTGAAGATGCATGAACATATGGACTTTAAGAATATAATCTGCTTCAGGCCATGAGGGGGCTTCCCAGGTGGTTCAGATGGTAAAGAATCTGCCTGCAATGCAGGGGACCTTCTTCAATCCCTGGGCCAGGAAGATCCCCTGGAGAAGGGAATGGCAACCTACTCCAGTGTTCTTGTCTGGAGAATCCCATGGACAGAGGAGCCTGGTGGGCTACAGTCCATAGTGTTACAAAGAGTTGGACATGACTGAGGGAGTAACATTTGCACGTGCACTAGGCAATGGGTAGTCTTGCCGGCATTGTTTGAGGGAGAATGACTAACATTTTACGTAGGTGTTTCTGGAGAGCAGAATAAAGCGAAGAGATCGGTTAAGTTGGTGAGTGGTAAGCCAGGGAGTCAATGCAAAGAGAGATGAGGGAATGGGTGTAATTTCTGAAGAATTTTTGGAAATTCATCAAGATTATTCAATGGTCAAATATGGAAAAAATCAGTAGAGTGAAGAACAAAGAATAGTTTCTGTGTTTCTCATTTGGATATTAGGATTGATAAAGGTGCTATCATTTGACATGGAAAGTACAAATAAATTACCTTTTCATCCACATGTAGTACTTATTTTTGTTTAGTTTAAGTGTCTGTGGGATATACAGATAGAATTTAAAGTTTGTGGTTGCAGGTGGAAAGGAAGTTCAGATATATTTTTCAGTTGAGTTATGATGTTCTTATTATTTTACTTGATCTCACTCTCTTAAATTTGGTGTCAAAATTTTTAAAGGTTATAAATAGACAAGAGATGATTTAATTCTGTATTGAACAACTCAGTACCAATGGTCTGTATTACTATAATGAAACACCAATGCAAGTCCAAGATGAAGCCAGCTTCGATTTAATTTTCTCCCACTGTTTAAGCATGGGAGCATGGAGATTTTCCTTTTTGGATCCTTCCCTATATGGTATGAAGGAAACTTCTGCTTTTCTGAGCATAAAGGGACTCTGCAGTCAGAAAAAAAGAAAATGTAGGTCACTAAACAACCTAAACGTACATAGGTCACTAAACAACCTTACTCACCCCAGAGTTCCAGTCTTTTCACCTGTCAGTCCTTCTAACATTATTCTCAGTATAGGAAAGTTTACAAATTTGTTAGCCTTTGATTCAACTCCTTGACATGTAAAATGGCCCAAAAAGCTGATAGAAAAAGAAATTTAAAACCTGGGTAACTACACATTGAATAAGAGCTCAGGTAATTGGGAGACAGCGTGCCAGGAAAACAATGGTGCTTACTACATACAGACATTAAAGTGATCCCATGGGTGAGTGATATTACTGAAAGGTGAGCAGACCACACTTCATTTTTTCTTACTGCCTAAGGAAAGCTGATGGTACATAACATAGCTGAAAAGATATAGTGCTCTATTAAGAATCGCTCCTAACTTCCTGTCTCTTTACCTGTAGCCCTGACATGGCATACACTTTAGAGCAGCCCTTATTATGACTTTTCTGACATTGTGCCGTTACATCTTGCCTCCAGCTGTGTTGAATTTTCCAAAGGAAAGCTTTGGAGATAAGATACAATTAGTGGTGCCGGGAACTCTCTCTACATGTAAGCAGCACAGATTACAGCTGGAGAAAGGTGGGCCAATAATAGTTTAGTTGTGTCATCTTCTAGACCTCAGGGATATCTACAAAACTGAGAACCTCATCCATAACTTACTTTTAGAGGGCTTTGTTAGCTGTAATAACTGAATTCAAATTGGCCAGGATAAAATATAGATAAGAAGTATTCTTAGCTTCATGCTTAAGCTCTTTTGATCATAGAATATCAGGGTTAATTCTGACATGTTTTGAAACTCAGAAAAATTTCTGGGAGAAATATGGCATTTGCATTGTGTTCTGAGGGCAAATGCTACATGACCAGACTAATAAAGCCAGACAACCAGTATTCTTGCATACACAGAGTTGAAAAAGTTTTTGCTTATCCTTACCACTGAATTAGCCTTCCAATGAAAGACAATGTATTTTTCAGTCTAACATAGAGAATTGTTTTAAAATAGAGGAAATATATTTAAACTGCTTATTGTTGACATCTTTTCTTTTAAACTCCCTTAAAAGCTGCAGAAAAACCACAGATTTATTAATTCAAAAAATTTACATAATGTCTGATATGTCAAAGTGTATTAGGATAGAGTTATTAGAACAGGATACAAAAACTATACTTTGATCCTACATCCTACTTTCCCAGAAAAGAATGCAGCAGGCAAGAGGCATCAACAGGAACAAAGTGGAGGGATTACTAGAGAGTTTAAGTGTCAACCCCACCAGCTACTGGCTGCTTGTGCTAAGCAACAAAGTTTTTCATAATTTGACTTTTATCATAGGATTGCTGTCATAGGGTTACCCAAATCATGAAAGTCTTTTTAAGTGACAACAAAATAAAAGTATTTAACTACTACTACCAAGCATTTTTCTAAGTGGCAAAGGAAGTGCAAATTTCCATTACTCAATAACTTTTATGTTATTTTTTGCTTTTTACTCTGTATCAGTCTCAACTCAATTGCTCAGTTGTGTCTGACTCTTTGCAATCCCATGGGCTGCACCACGCCAGGCTTCCCTGTCCATCACCATCTCCTGGAACTTGATCAAATTCATGCCCATTGAGTGGGTGATGCCTTCCAATCATCTCATCCTCTGTCATCCCCTTCTGATCCTGCCTTCAATCTTTCCTAGCAATAAGGCCTTTTCCAGAGTCAGTTCTTCGCATGAGGTGACCAAAGTATTGGAGTTTCAGTTTCAGCATCAGTCTTTTCAGTGAATGTTCAGGGCTGATATTCTTTGGGATGGACTGGTTTGATCTCTTTGCAGTCCCAGGGACTCTCAAGAGGCTTCTCCAACACCACAGTTCAAAAGCATCAATTCTTTGGCGCTCAGCTTTCTTTATGGTCCAACTCTCATATCCATACATGACTACTGGAAAAAAAAACATAGCTTTAAGTAGACAGAACTTTGTTGGCAAAGTAATATCTCTGTTTTTAATATGGTTTTAACATGATTTTATAACCCTATTAATAAAGCCTATGGGTTGCAGCAAAAACAATTTTAAAAGGGAAGATTATAGCAATAAAATCTTGCTCTAAGAAAAAATAAAAATCTTAAATAAACAACCTAATCTTAAACCTAAATAAATTAGGGAAAGAAGAACAAACCAAACTTAAAGTTAGTAAGAGGAAAAAAATTATAAAAATCAGAGCATAAGTAAATAAAATAGAAACAAAGAAAACAGTAGCAAAGAGTGATGAAGCTAAAGGCTGGTTCTTTGAAAAGATAAACAAAATCAATAGACCCATCAAGCTAAAAAGGGAGAGAACTCAAATCAATAAATTAGAAATGAAAAAGAAGAAGCTGCAACTGACATCACAGAAATACAAAGGATCATAGGAGATTACTACAATCAAATGTGTGCCAATAAAATGGACAACCTGGAAGAAACAGACAAGTTCTCAGAAAGGCACAATTGGTGAGGACTGAACCCAGAGGAAATAGAGAATATGAACAGACCCAACACATGCACTGAAATTGAAAGTGTGAATCAGTAAATCCAAACAAAACTCCAGGGCCTGGCAGCTTCACAGGCAAATTCTATCAAACATTTAGAGAAGAATTAACACCTATCTTTCTGAAAATCTTTTAAAAATTGCAGAGGAAGGAATACTTTCAATTTCATTCTATGAGGCAACCATCACTCTGATACTATGGCCAGACAAAGATACCACAAAAAAGAAAATTGTAAGCTAATATCCCTGATAAACATCACTGATAAATAAAGATGCAAAAGTCCTCAACAAAATGCTAGCAATCTGATTCCAATAATACATTAAAAGGATCACACACCATGAGCATGCAAAATTTATCTCAGGACTGCATGGATTTTTCAATATCCACAAATCAATTAGTTTAATACACCATACCAACAAATTGAAGTATAAAAGCCATATGATCATCTCCATTGATGGGAAAAAAGCTTTTGAGAAAATTCAGCACCCATTTATGATAAAAACTCCAGAAAGTGGGCACAGAGGGAATGTACTGCAACATAAGAAAGGCCATATATGATGAACTTGCAGCTCACATCAAATTAGGTGGTGAAAGCCAAAAGTATTTCCTCTAAGACAGGAAGAAGATAAGGATGTTCAGACACACCACTTTTATTCAACATAATTTTGGAATTCCAAGCCGCAGCAATCAGAAAAGAAAAATAAAAGGAATCCAAATTTGAAAAGAAGTTAAACTGTCACTATTTGTGGATGATGTGATACCATACATCAGCTGAGTTCAGTTCAGTCGCTCAGTTGTGTCTGACTCTTTGCAACCCCATGAATCGCAGCACGCCAGGCCTCCCTGTCCATCACCAACTCCCAGAGTTGACACAGACTCACATTCATTGAGTCAGTGATGCCATCCAGCCATCTCATCCTCTGTCGTCCCCTTCTCCTCCTGCCCACAATCGCTCCCAGCATCAGAGTCTTTTCCAATGAGTCAACTCTTCGCATGAGGTGGCCAAAGTACTGGAGTTTCAGCTTTAGCATCAGTCCTTCCAAAGAAATCCCAAGGCTTATCTCCTTCAGAATGGACTGGTTGGATCTCCTTGCAGTCCAAGGGACTCTCAAGCGTCTTCTCCAACACCACAGTTCAAAAGCATCAATTCTTCAGCGCTCAGCCTTCTTCACAGTCCAACTCTCACATCCATACATGACCACTGGAAAAACCAGAACCTTGACTATATGGACCTTAGTCAGCAAATTAATGTCTCTGCTTTTGAATATGCTATCTAGGTTGGTCATAACTTTCCTTCCAAGGAGTGAGTGTCCTTTAATTTCATGGCTGCAATCACCATCTGCAGTGATTTTGGAGCCCCCCCAAATAAAGACTAACACTGTTTCCACTGTTTCCCCATCTATTTGCCATGAAGTGATGGGACTGGATGGCATGATCTTCGTTTTCTGAATGTTGAGCTTTAAGCCAACTTTTTCACTCTCCACTTTCACTTTCATCAAGAGGCTTTTTAATTTCTCTTCATTTTCTGCCATAAGGGTGGTGCCATCTGCATATCTGAGGTTATTGATATTTCTCCTGGCAATCTTGATTCCAGCTTGTGTTTCTTCCAGTCCAGCGTTTCTCATGATGTACTCTGCATAGAAGTTAAATAAGCAGGGTGACAATATACAGCCTTGACGTACTCCTTTTCCTATTTGGAACCAGTTTGTTGTTCCATGTCCAGTTCTAACTGTTGCTTCCTGATACCATACATAAAAGATCCTAAAAATATTACCAGAAGTCTACTGCTGCTATTATGTTAGTTGCTAAGTCATGTCCAACACTTTTGTGAGCCCATGGACTATAACCCACCATGGGATTTCCCAAGCAAGAATACGGAATGGGTTGCCATTTTCTTCACCAGGGAGTCTTCCCCATTCAGGGATCAAACCCATGTTTCCTGCACTGCAGTCAGATTCTTTATTGCTGTTTCACTGGGGAAGCAGAAATCTACTAGGGTTCATTAATGAATTTGGTATATATGCAGGTTACAAAATTAACACACAAAATTTGTTGCATTTCAATACATTAACAACAAAAGAGCAGAAAGAGAATTCAAGAAACAATCCCATTTACCACCAAAAAGAATAAAATATCTAAGAATAAACTACCTAAGGAGACAAAATACCTGTAGTCCAAAAATCATTATAGGCTGATTAATGAAATCAAAGACCACACTAAATGGTCAAAACAGAAGAAAAGGTATACCATGTTTGTGGATGGAAGAATCAATATTGTCAAAATGACTACAGTAGTCAAGATAGTCTACACATTCAGTGCAATTCCTGTCAGGTTACCAACAGCATTTTTCACAGAACTAGAATAACAACCATGAAAACAATCCTAATATTTGTATGCAGAAACAAAAGACGTCAAATAGGGAAAGCAATCTGGAGAAAGAAAAATGAGGTTGGAGGAAGCAACCTTCCTGACTTCAGACTACACTACAAAGCTCCAGTAAACAAGACAGTTTGGCGCTAGCTCAAAAACAGATATATAGATCTATAAAACAAGATATAAAGCCCAGAGACAAACTCATGCACATATGGACACCTTGTTTTTGAAAGAAAAAGCAAGAATATACAATGGAGAACAGATAGTCACTTCAATAAGTGGTCCTGTGAAAACTGGACAGCTGTGTGCTAAAACATGAAATTAGAACACTTCCTAACAACACACACAAAAACAAACTCAAGATGGATTAAAGACCTGAATTTAAAGCTAGAAACTATAAAACTCTTAGAGGAAAATATATGCAGAACACTTTCGACATATATCCCAGCAAGATCTTCTTTGACCCACTTCCTAGAGTAATGGAAACAAAAATAAACAAATGGGACCTAATTAAACTTAAAACCTTTTCCACTGTATGTAAATGATAAATAAAATGAAAAGACAATCCACAGACTGGGAGTGGGAGAATATATTTTCAAATGTTGTTACTGACAAGCTCTCCAAAATCTACAAATAGCCCATGAAAAAGTGTCTCCAAAGAACTCATGAAGCTCAACATCATCATAAAAAAAAAATTAAAAAATGACAGAAGACTTAAATAGACATTTTAAAGAAGACAGGAAGATATTCAGAACACACATGGAAAGATGGTCAGCATTGCTAATTAACAGAGAAATGCAGATAAAAACTACAAAGATATATCAACTCAAGCTAATCAAAATGGCTATCATAAAAAAAAAAAAAATCCACAAACAGTAAATGCTGGAGAGCGTGTGGAGATAAAGGAGCCCTTCTGCACTTTTGAAGGGAATGTAAATTGGTACAGCTGCTATGGAGAATATGGAGGCTCATTTAAAAAATATATTGGTGGAAAAATGCTTTACATTTTGCTTTATAAAATGCTGGTGTCTGCTGTACAACAGTGTGAATCAGTCATAATTATATATATTTCCCCTCCCTCCTCCGCCATCCCAGTACTCTAGGTCATCTCAGCGTGCCAGACTGGGATTCCTGTGCTGTATAGCAGCTTCCCACTAATTATCTATTTTACACTTGACAGTGTATATACGTCAGTGCTACTTTCTCAATTTGTCCAACTCTCATCTTCTCCGGCTGTGTCCACATGCCCATTCTCTACTGGGTCTGTCAGAACTATTTTTCCTAGATTCCATATGTATGCATTAATATGCAATACTTGATTTTCTCCTCTGACTTACTCCACTCTATAAGAGGCTCTAGGTTCATCCGCCGCACTAAAACTGACTCAGATTCATTCTTATGGCTGAGCAATATTCCATCGTGTATATGGACCACATCATCTTTATGCATCCATCTATCGATGGATGCCTAGGTTGCTTTTACGTCCTGGCTGTTATAAATATAGCTGCAATGAACACTGGGGTACATGTGTCTTTCAAAGTTGTGCTTTTATCAGGGTGGGATTTACCAGTAGTGGGATTTCTGAGTTGTATGGTAGTATACTCCCTGACAATTTATAACTAGGAAATGCCATGAATGTGGTGTTTTGGTAGACTTAAGAAATAATATTTTATTTTAGTATTAGTCTTTCTATCTTTCTTTATCCTCAGAGTTTAATAAGGATCTTGCCATAGTGAGTACCCAGTAAATGTGGTCAAATAAAATTAGAACTTGGTGTACTGGTTTTTCCCATTTCTACTGTAAGAGAAAAACATAAGATGATAAGGTAGACCAAGAAGGCAATATTTATTTGAACATCTACTAAGTTGTAAGCATATTTTATACATCATTGCATTCAATCTGCATCACAAACACTGAGCTGGTTGTTTTGAACTTCATGTTACATCATGAGTCATTTGCTTAACTTTTCACATTTGGCTATTGGGATAATCAGAATATGGTTCCAAGTCTAGTTTTCCAACTTGTCTACACAAATTTGTAGGAGGTAAAGGGTTCCTTTGCCTGCCTGACATGCTTCCATCCCCACGCAGTGGCTGATGGAATCATCAAAACTTTTATTCTTCGAGGTAACTGACATTTTAAGGAAACTGAAAGGGCAAGATCTTGGTGCACACAAGATGGTCCTCCCTATAATATAGCTCGGAGAAGGCAATGGCACCCACTCCAGTACTCTTGCCTGGAAAATCCCATGGACGGAGGAGCCTGGTAGGCTGCAGTCCATGGGGTCGCTAAGAGTCAGGCACCACTGAAGTGACTTAGCAGCAGCAGCAGCAGCAGAATATAGCTATTTTTTACTTTTGCTAACAAGAAGGATTTTCATTTGTAGATATATCCAAGTCAACTTTGCAACTTGAAGTTCAGAAAATCAGACTTCTCTTTCAGAGTTGCATCTGCCTGCCTCTCTTAGCTTTGCTTTGCTAATAAGGAATCACTTACCATAGGAATCACACTTCACAGAATCACCTAAAATGATTTTTTTCTCCAGTTCAGCAAAGATAAGTCAAAGGATAAAAGATTTTGGCTATATTTTCTGAAAGAATTTCCACAATTATCCTACTCATGTTTAGAAATGTTTCCTTTTTTCCTTCTTACTCAGGAGTTTAATTTCAATAAAATATTCAGAATTTCTAGTTAGAAAAGCAAAGTCTATGCAGATATGGATTTTTGGCATATTTCCTTTCGGTATGTAACATCTAAATTATCCCCCAGAATTGTGTGATTTCTCCTCTTTTGTGATAAACAGGTTATTTGCTAAAAAGAAAAGGACAAAAATCGCTAAAGATTGACATTGGTTTGGAAAGTATTTTGTATATAAAAATTATTGCAGTACGCCATGTAATTTTATGGAAATTTGACACCAGACCTTATTTAATTTATTCACTAAGTTATGATAACTCTAGGCTTTCTAGTCTGATTTACACTGCAGGAACTGTGGGAAAGAGGACATTATTTTGTGGTCATGCTCAGTAATTGCTACACGCTGTAAAGATTGCACTATGGTAAATTAAAATAATTACAAAGTTATCTGTACAATATGACATACTTTCTATTCTCCTGGGATGATGCACTGGACAAGAAATTCTAAAATTTCACTTAAGCTGATAATATCCCTCCAATTAATTGTGAAATATAGGGCCACTGGACAAGAGACTATCAAAAGTGCAGTGAAGTAACTATGTCCTAGACTTGTGGAGCATATGATGGATGAGAAAACACTCACCTTGGCTGATCCAAGAAAGTGCAAGAGCTATTAGGATATATGGGGACCTGTCACTCTCATCTTATAATAGCTCATATGTAATAAATGTGTCTCTGGAGAAACTTAAAAAAAAAAACAAAACAGCAAAATTACCAGACACAAAATTACCACTCAAGTCTAGAATAGAAAAGGTTTGAAAAAATAAGTGTTCTGAAGATTTTGTCTTTTGATGTCTTTTTAAAAATTACTCTTTGCATGTGTTTGTCATTTCCTATGTGTCCCTGGTGGCTCAGATGGTAAAGAATCTGCCTGCAATGCAGGAGACCTAGGTTTAATCCCTGGGTCAGGAAGATTCCCTGGAGAAGGGCATGGCAACCCACTCCAGTATTCTTGCCTGAAGGATTTCATGGACAGAGGAGCCTGGCAGGGTATAGTCCATGATTTCACAAAGTCAGACACGACCGAGCAACTAACTTTCACTTTCATATCTGCATCACTGGTTATTTAACTGATAAAAATATTTATTCTCCAAATTGTTATTGTTTCACTGTTTCCTTTATAGTTCAAAATATAATACACAAATTTGTCTATTCTTAAAGTTTATGTATAATGCAAATATCTAAATTTAAATATATATTTTCCTGAAGTTAAACTAAATCCAATAGTAAAACATATTTAAGAGCAGTTTAGGAGAAAATTCCCAGAGAAGTAGACATGAGTAATAAATTAGTAGACATTAGTAAGCGATTGCTTATATATGTGTGCAATTATATATAGTACAGATAACATTATTTGCATATAATATATAGGAAAGCATATATCTATGTTATAATATATATATGTATATA
>SJYQ01005449.1:215342-269238 GCA_006410935.1 Redunca redunca
ATGTTATAATATAGATATGTATATAATATATAGGAAAGTGGTTTATACTGTCCGCATAATTTTTCTGCTCCAGTGTTCACTTACGGCATTCAGTATAGAATTGATAACTGTTACCAAGACCTCAATGCTGGCTTCCCGTTATCTGACCTGCCTGCATCTCTAACTGCGTCTTCCTATTTGTTCTCTGCTCCCACGGGTCCTTCAGTGAGCTTCTTTCAGTTAGCTGAAAATGCCAGTATGCTTCTTTCCATAGTGTTTTGGTCTTGTTATTCTCTCTGCTTGGAAGTCGTTGCTCCCAGATTTTGTATTACGTGTCCTTTTTGTCATTCAGTTGTTAGCTCATCTATTACCTACTAAGACACCACGGCGTCTTTTTTTTTTAAAGAATTACCATTACATATTATTATAATATGAATCAGTATTTTAAATCTTCCCTTTTGTTTTTGGATACACAATTTTAATCTTGCATACACAAATATATTAAATGCTTACCTCAATCAATTCATGTCAATAATCATTGATGGATACTAGATATATATGTGTCAGCTTGATAAGATACAGGATAAATATTAATATGTAGAGTCAATCTCTCCCTTCAGAAAATTATTAGTATCAAAGAAAAAAATAGCAACTTCACCAAGAAAATATATGGCAGACACCATTTTAGCCAATCGATTAAATGCAAATCACCAGAAATAGAATCAATTGGCATCACGATCCTTGTTATCTGATGCATGATAATGGTCAAATACCAATTTGATGTTGCTTAAGCTAGAAATACATAAAATGACTATAATGATGAAGAAAGACCAGACATATCTAAATTGAGGGCCATCTCACCAAACCCCTGTTCTCTAAGCTCTTAAAATTGTAAGCTCTAGAAATACAAAGATGTAAGAACTATTTCAGAGTAAATTAGATTTAATTAAAAATCAATAGATATAGGATATATAGGATACCTGGCCAATTTTTGCCTTTGGTGGGCTACCCTGAAGACCAAGTCCTACTAGTCCAATAAAGGAGGGTAAAGCATTAAAAAAAAAAAAAAAAATTTACAATGAATAGATCTGACATGCATTTCCTGGATGCTTTTGCTTCTCTCACTGGCTTTAATAACATTGTCCAAATGTTACTGAGCTACAAGCAGAACATGTGTTGAAAATTATGGAGACCACATGTTTTCTTGTATGAACAAGATTTTCCCTCAAGGAACTTAGAATATACTTTTTTTATTTAGCTATCTCATCAATGCTTACACAAAATAGTGTAATTAATTGTACACTATTTTTATCTTTGGAAGAGAGTAAAGACTTCAGTTCAGTTCAGTTCAGTCGCTCAGTGGTGTCTGACTCTTTGCAACCCCATGAATCGCAGCATGCCAGGCCTCCCTGTCCATCACCAACTCCCAGAGTTCACTCAGACTCGCGTCCATTGAGTCAGTGATGCCATCCAGCCATCTCATCCTCTGTCGTCCCCTTCTCCTCTGGCCCCCAATCCCTCCCAACATCAAAGTCTTTTCCAATGAGTCAACTCTTCTCATGAGGTGGCCAAAGTACTGGAGCAGCTTTAGCATCATTCATTCCAAAGAAATCCCAGGGTTGATCTCCTTCAGAATGGACTGGTTGGATCTCCTTGCAGTCCAAGGGACTCTCAAGAGTCTTCTCCAACACCACACTAAGCATTTCCAAAATCATATTTAAAGAATGGAGTACATTAATGGAGATAGTCAATGAACAGCTTCCATCTTTAAACTGTATTAAAATGCAAAACTATAAAATATGTCCATCACTCTTAATGTTCTATAAACCTGTATATCTCAATATGATTTTACAATCATACACAGTGGAGTAGAAGGCAAGTCTTTTGTCAAAAAATTTCAATAAAACATTGTTAATTGTGTTATACTTTAAGAATTCTACCAATGGAAACAAAGTGAATTTAATTTGAATTCTTTCTTCTCTGATTGGATTTTCATGAGAATTAATATCTATGATTTGACTTCTATACTAATCTATACTGAACTCTTTCACTTACTGTATATTGAGTACATATTTTATATTTAGTGTTTTCTGAACAAAACAGGTATGAACCCTGTCTCTCACTGCAGCCTGGTAGTAACTCCTCATTATAGTGTGACTTACAGTATGGAACTTCACTGAATGGAGCTTATCAGAGCTCAGGAAGATATACTATAGAAATTATTCACTTTCCATTTTGCTTTCTTTCTTGTCTTTCATCTAATCCATATGTATTAAGGCCCTACTCTATTCCAAATTCTATGGTAGGTGATTTTTGGCTTCTCAAGTTTCATCCTAAAGAAGATAGCAATCTATTGAGAAAACTAAGTAAGGAGATGATGAATCATTAAATTGAAAGACCGTTGAAATACATTTCATTGCCAACATCTCCTCCTGCAAACGTTTTTCTGGTCTGCAGGTAGATACTCTTCCATTCCTTCTGTTAATTTTCACTACAGTTCTTCCTTGACTTATAATGGGATTCAGTTCAGTTCAGTCGCTCAGTCGTGTCCGACTCTTTGCAACTCCATGAATCGCAACAGGCCAAGCCTTCCTGTCGATCACCAACTCCCAGAGTTCACTCAAACTCATGTCCATCTAGTTGATTACGCCATCCATCCATCTCATCCTCCGTTGTCCCCTTCTCCTCCTGCCCCTAATCCCTCCCAGCATCAGTCTTTTCCAATGAGTCAACTCTTCAGATGAAGCAGCCAGAATACTGGAGTTTCAGCTTTAGCATCATTCCTTCCAAAGAACACCCAGGGCTGATCTCCTTCAGAATGGACTGATTGGATCTCCTTGAAGTCCAAGGGACTCTCAAGAGTCTTCTCCAACACCACAGGTCAAAAGCGACAATTCTTCGGTGCTCAGCTTTCTTCACAGTCCAACTCTTGCATCCATACATGGTCACTGGAAAAACCATAGCCTTGACTAGATGGACCTTTGTTGGAAAAGTAATGTCTCTGGTTTTTAATATGCTATCTAGGTTGGTCATAACTTTTCTTCCAAGGAGTAAACGTCTTTTAATTTCATGGCTTACGGATTACATCCCAATAAATATTGAACATGGATTATGTCCCAATAAACCCATCCCCCCCTCCAAAAAATGTCAAAATGCACTGAATGCACCTAACCTGCTGAACATCTTAACTAAGCCTAGAATACTTATATTAGCCTGGAGTTGGGCAACTCACCTAACACAAATTCTGTTTTGTAATAAAGTGATAGTGAATTGCCATGCCCTTCTCCATGAGATCTTCCCAACCCAGGGATCAAACCTGCATCTCTTATGTTTCCTGCCCTGGCAGGCAGCTTCTTTACTGCTAGCACCACTTGAGAAGCCCAAAGGGTAAGATACTTCATGTAATTCACTGCATATTGTACTGAAAGTGTAAAAGAGAGTGACAGTGAATATATAGGCTGTTCACTCGCATGAACACATGGCTTGTGGAACTGAGGCTCCTTCCCCTTGCCCAGCATCACACTATCTTATCCCATGCCCCTAATCCAAGAAAAGCTCAAAATTTGAAGCAAAATTTCTACTGAATACATATGGATTTCACACCATCATAAAACTTCAAAATCATAAATTGACCCATCCCATGTTGGGACCATCTGTAATAACTCGAAATTCTTATGTTGGATTTTTAAAGATACATATTTTCTATTTCATATGTGTAAAGATCAATTGCTCAACAATTAAATGATTTATATACATATAGGACGTATATAAAGAAAGCTGAGTGCTGAAGAATTGATATTTTTGAACTGTGGTCTTGGAGAAGACTCTTGAGAGTCCCTTTTATTGCAAGAGATCCAACCAGTCCATCCTAAAGGAGATCGGTCTTGATATTCATTGGAAGGACTTATGCTGAAGCTGAAATTCCAGTACTTTGGCCACCTCATGTGAAGAGTTGAGTCATTGGAAAAGGCTCTGAGACTGGGAAGGACTGAAGGTGGTAGAAGAAAAGAGCGACAGAGAATGAGATGGTTGGATGGCATCACCGACTCAATGGACATGAATTTGAGTAAGCTCTGGGAGTTGGCAATGGACAGGGAGGCCTGGCGTGCTGCAGTCCATGGGGTCGCAAATTGTTGACATGACCGAGTGACTGAACTGAACTGAGAACATGTAACGTGCACTCATGCTTTGCTTTATTTCAGATCAGGTAGATAGTATGGAGTGGGGCATGCAGCTTGATCAAACCCTGCTGTAGAATTGTGCAGAGATATGTGTAAGAGACTGCGCTGTAAGCTGAGGCTTGACTAAGACGAAACTCAGAAGGCAAAAGGAAGGACAAGGAACAAGGCCAGAAGTGGGATAGGGTTTTTAAAAAGACACTGAAGTAACTTCATTGGACACTTTCTGCCACTGGACAGAGGAAAGTGGCTCAAGTTCGTGGCAGTTGACCATTCAGCAGTGACTGAGGAGGGGTCTGGAAGGAGTTTTGAGAAAGGGAAATATACTATAGAAACTATCTAAGGAGTAGCAATGCGAACTGAGAAATTCTACTGTAGCAATAAAGGGACAGGTCAGTTTCAGTCTCCGAGCCACTAAAGCGTCTCTAGGGATGAAGAGGTGCTGACTCCAGAACAGTTAGCATCTCTAATGAGGACAATTAACCAGACATTAATAAGCATTAGACTGACATGGATCAGTTCCCACAAATGTAGAGCAAGGGCCAGCTTCATAAATCAAAATGGAAAATGTTCGTATGAGCTGCCAGAGAGACTTAAAAACCATCATGTTTTCCTAGAACTTACTGTGACAGAAATGTATGCTACTATTTCTATTATAATATGTTTAAATTTATTTTCATTAAAATTAGCTGTGTATCAATGGACAGGCTGTTTTACAGTGTTTGCCCTTACATTTAGGTCTTTAATCCCATTTGAGTTTATTTTTTATGTATGGTGTTAGGGAGTGTTCTAATTTCATTCTTCTAGAAAAAAAGAATAAATTCTTAGGAAGGTATAAACTTCCAAGAGTAAACCAGGAAGAATAGAAAATGAATGTGACCAGACCAATCGCAAGCACTGAAATTGAAACTGTAATTAAAAATCTTCCAACAAATAAAAGCCCAGTAACAGATGGCCTCACAGGCAAAGTCTATCAAACATTTAGAAAAGCGTTAGCACCTACACTTCTGAAACTCTTCCAAAAAAACCTGCATAAAGTTCATTCAATAAGCCACCTTCACCCAGATACCAAAACCAGACAAAGATACCACACCAAAAAATTACAGGCCAATATCACTGATGAACACAGATGCAAAAATTCTTGACAAAATACTAGCAAACCAAATCCAACAACACATTAAAAGGATAATACATCTACATCAAAATAATACAAGCAATGTATGACAAACCCTCACTTCCCTGGTGGCTCAGATGGTAGAATCTGCCTGCAATGTGGGAGACTGTGGTTTGATCCCTGGGTTGGGAAGATCCCCTAGAGAAGGAAACGGCAGCCCACTCCAGCCCACTGGAGAATCCCATGGACAGAAGAGCCTAGGGGTGGGGGGGGNGGTGGGCTCAATCTATGGGGTTGCAAACAGTCAGACAAACACACACACACACACGACAAACCATCAGCAAACATCACCGTCAATGGGGGGAAAGTGAAAGCATTTTCTCTAAGGTCAAGAACAAGACAAAGATGTCTACTCTTGCCACTATTATTCAAAATAGTTTTGGAAGTCCTAGCTCCAGCAATCAGAGAAGAAAAGGAAATAAAATGAATCCAACTTGGAGAAGAAGAAAGAATGTCAAATTTTGTAGATGACATAATACTATACATGTAAAATCCTATAGATGCTCCCAGAAAATGATGAGAGGTCATTAATGAATTTGGTAAATTTTCAAGATACAAAATTAATACACAGAAATCTCTTGCATTCTTATACACTAGCACTGAAAGGTCAGGAAGAGAAACTGAGGAAACAATCCTATTTACCATCACATCAAAATATAAAATAACTAGAAATAAAGCTACCCAAAGAGGCAAAAGACTTGTAGTCCAAAAATATAAGAAACTGATGAAACAAATCAAAGATCACACAAGCAGATAGAGAAATATACCATGTTCTTGGGTTCAAAGAATTAATATTGTGAAAATGGCAATACATCCCACAGCAATCTACATATTCAATGCAATCCTTATAAAATTATCAATGACATTTTTCACAGAATTAGAACAAAAATTTTACAATTTGTATGGAATAAAAAAGATACCAAATAGCCAAAGCATCTTGAGTAAGAAAAACAGAGGTGAAGGAATTAGGGTCCCTGATTTCAAATTATTTTGTAAGCCACAGTAATCAAAACAGTATGGTACTAGCACAGAAATAGAAATGCATATCCATGGAACACAATAGAAAGTCCAGTGACAAACCCACACACTTCTGGTCACTAATCTATGACAAAGGAAGTGAGACTACAATGAAGAAAAGATAGTCTCTTCAATAACTGTTAGGAAAGTTGGAGAGCTGCTAAACTTATTTTTTAAGTATCTCCTCAAATTTTTTTCAATTATTTTTTTTTTATTTTTCCCTCCTACATTTTCTTTTACCTAAATGCATATTAGTTTTTAGATCTATCATAACTTGGTACCACAAACTGGGAGGCTTAAGTAACAGAAATGCATTATTGCACAGTTTGGAAGGATAATGAATGTCAGAGATCACAGTGTTGGCAGGGTTGGTTTCTTCTGTGGGAGAGTTTTGTTCCATATCTCTGCCCTAACTTCTAGTGGTTTGTGCTCTTTGGCTTTTCTTGGCTTATTGTTACATCACCCAATATCTGCTTTCATCTTTATAAGGTGTTCCCCCTGTGTTCTTATCTGTCTTTGTGTCTAACTTTTCCTCTTATATGAAAACATCATCATATTGGATTAAGACCCACCTTAATGAAGATCCTGGAGGAGAGAATGGCAACCCAGTTCATATTCTTGCCCAGAGAATTCCTTGGACAGAGGAGCCTGATGGGCTACAGTCCAAGGGGTCACGAAGACTCGGACATAACTGAGTATCTAAGCACAGCAGAGCACAGTGAAACCCACCTCCTCTTAACCTGATCATCTACGAAGATCCAGTTTCCATACAGGGACCATTCAACAGGCACAAGAGGTTAGGACTTCAGGGTCTTGGTGGGACATAATTCAACATGCAATTTGTGTACATTTATTTTTTATTGAAGAAGTTAGGGAAAACCACTAACCATTCAGGTATGACCTAAATCAAATCCCTTATGATTATACAGTAGAAGTGAGAAATAGATTTAAGGGTCTAGATCTGATAGATAGAGTGCCAGATAAACTATGGACTGAGGTTCGTGACATTGTACAGGACACAGGGAGCAAGACCATCCCCATGGAAAAGAAATGCAAAAAGGCAAAATGGCTGTCTGAGGAGGCCTTACAAACAGCTGTGAAAAGAAGAGAAGCAAAAAACAAAGGAGAAAAGGAAAGATATAAGCATCTGAATGCAGAGTTCCAAACAATAGCTAGGAGAGATAAGAAAGCTTTCCTCAGTGATCAATGAAAGGAAATAAAGGAAAACAACAGAATGGGAAAGACTAGAGATCTCTTCAAGAAAATTAGAGATATCAAGGGAACATTTCATGCAAAGATGGGCTCCATAAAGGGCAGAGATGGTCTGGACCTAACAGAAGTAGAAGATATTAAGAAGAGGTGGCAAGAATACACAGAAGAACTGTTCAAAAAAGATCTTCATGACCAAGATAACCATGATGGTGTGATCACTCACCAGAACCAGACATCCTGGAATGTGAAGTCAAGTGGGCCTTAGAAAGCATCACTAGGAACAAAGCTAGTGGAGGTGATGAAATTCCACTGAGCTATTTCAAATGCTAAAAGAGGATGCTGCACTCAATATGCCAGCAAATTAGGAAAACTCAGCAGTGGCCACAGGACTGGAAAAAGTCAGTTTTCATCCAGTCCCAAAGAAAGGCAATGGTAAAGAATGCTCAAACTACCACACAATTGCACTCATCTCACATGCTAGTAAAGTAATGCTTAAAATTCTCTAAGCTAGGCTTTAGCAACAAATCCTGAAAGATTATGGTGTGAAAGTGCTGCACTCAATATGCCAGCAAGTTTGGAAAACTCAGCAGTGGCCATAGGACTGGAAAAGGTCAGTTTTCATTCCACTCCCAAAGAAAGGCAATGCCAAAGAATGCTCAAACTACCACACAACTGCACTCATCTCACATGCTAGTAAAGTAATGCTCAAAATTCTCCAAGCCAGACTTCATCAATACATGAACCGTGAACTCCCTGATGTTCAAGCTGGTTTTAGAAAAGGCAGAGGAACCAGAGATCAAATTGCCAACATCTGCTGGATCATGGAAAAAAGCAAGAGAGTTCCAGTAAAACATCTATTTCTGCTTTATTGACTATGCCAAAGCCTTTGACTATGTGGATCACAATAAACTGTGGAAAATTCTGAAAGAGATGGGAATAGCAAATCATCTAACCTGCCTTCTGAGAAATCTGTATGCAGATCAAGAAGCAACAGTTAGAACTGGACATGGAGCAACAGACGTGTTCCAAATCAGGAAAAATCTACAGCAAGGCTGTATACTGTCACCCTGCTTATTTCACTTCTATGCAGAGTACATTATGAGAAATGCTGGACTGGAAGAAACACAAGCTGGAATCAAGATTGCTGGGAGAAATATCAATAACCTCAGATACACAGATGACACCACTCTTATGGCAGAAAATGAAGAAGAACTAAAGAGCCTCTTGATGAAAGTGAAAGAGGAGAGTGAAAAAGTTGGCTTAAAGCTCAACATTCAGAAAACGAAGATCATGGCATCCGGTCCTATCACTTCATGGCAAATAGATGGGGAAACTGTGGAAACATTGACAGACTTTATTTTCGGGGCTCCAAAATCACTGTAGATGGCAACTGCAGCCATGAAATTATAAGACATTTTCTCCTTGGAAGAAAAGCTATGATCAACCCAGACGGCATATTAAAAAGCAGAGACAATACTTTACCAACAGTGGTCTGTCTAGTCAGAGCTATGGTTTTGCCAGTGGTTAGGTATGGATATGAGAGCTGAACTATAAGAAAGCTGAGGGCCTAAGAATGAATGCTTTTGAACTGTGGTGTTGGAGAAGACTCTTGAGAGTCCCTTGGACTGCAAGGAGATCCAACCAGTCCATCCTAAAGGAAATCATTCCTGAATATTCATTGGAAGGACTGATGTTGAAGCTGAAACTCCAATATTTTGGCCACCTCATGCGAAGAGTTGACTCATTGAAAAAGACTCTGATGCTGGGAGGGATTGGGGGCAGGAGGAGAAGGGGACGACCGAGGATGAGATGGTTGGATGGCATCACTGACTCAATGGACATGAGCTTGAGTAAGCTCTGGGAGTTGGTGATGGACAGGGAAGCCTGGTGTGCCTCAGTTCATAGGATCACAAAGAATTAGACAGGACTGAGTGACTGAACTGAACTGATTTTTAAGATAGTTAATCTTGATCATAAAACACTTAGCAGTCAGGCTGTGTGCTTATTTGCTCAGTTGTGACTACTCTTTGTGGCCCTTTTGAACTGTAGCCTGCCAGGCTCCTCTGTCAATGGAGTTTTTCAGGCAAGACTACTGGATTGGATTGTCATTTTATCTTTCGTGGTATCTTACTGTCCAAGGGATTAAAACTGAGTCTATTGTGTCTCCTGATTGCAAGTGAATTCTTTAACTGCTGAGCCATCAGGGGTCAGGAAGAGGCTTATTAAATGTTATTCTGGACCCTAATTCTTCAGGGCAAGCCACAGAAAGCACAATAAGACCATCCTTTTTTTTTTTTTTCCTTTAGGATTGATTTTTTTATATAAATTTATTTATTTTATTTTTTNAAGTAGTAAAATTTGTTTCTAGAGCCATATCCTAAAGCTGTTGATTTGCATTCAATGTCCCAGATGTGAAACATAGCCTGTGACTTTAAGACAGACAGAACATACTCTGTATTTTGTGGTCCTAATTCTTTTGGGCAGCTGTAGTTTTCTTCTTTATTAGGCAATTTTTATATGTCCCCTTTTGCAATACACTTTGTGTGCACTTTAGTTTCAAAAAGATATTTTCTGAATTACCTTTAGTTATGGTAAAAGAATTACTACTAAATCTCTAAGTAGACTCCAAGATGTTTCAAACAAACTGGGACACCAAGGCAATACAAACATTTCTTGAGTTGCATTTTTTCTGAGAAAGCTGGTCCAAGAAGCTGAGAATTTATAATATGTTTGACCTCTGCAGACGGTGACTGCAGCCATGAAACTAAAAGACACTTGCTCCTTGGAAGAAAAGCTATGACCAACCTAGAGAGCATATTAAAAAGCAGAGACACTACTTTACCAACAATGGTCTGTCTAGTAAAAGCTATGGTTTTTCCAATAGTATATATTTTCAGGTGATTATGTCAGAGATAGAAAGAAGTAGGGGTAAAACTTGATGATGCATTGCAGATTACTGGAATGCTTTGGAATACAGAAAAACTAAAAAATGAATATTATAAGGAGAAAAGAGAAATAAAGTATGAGGTAGGCAGGGCTTAAATCAAACTTCAGAGAACTGACTCCACTTTAGGACTTTTCAATTAACGTCATGCACATACGCCTCATGGAGTCAGATCACGCCCACCATCTTTGTTTTGAAACATTTTTTTTTAATGTGGCTGTATGCGTTTCTTCTCTACTCTGTCTGTTCCCACGAAGTTCACATCTGCTCTCCTTTTGGAGAAATGAACTATTTGAAGCTGAGATGGCTTTATTTCTCTCCTGCTTTCTCTCTCTGCACTCTTCATATCTCCATTGCAAAAGGGTAGGAGTTCCTTACAAAGTGCCTGATAATTGCTTTCAGAATTAAGTGGATTAATCATCATGATAGTAGTCATGAAAGGATGTGAGACTTGGATCATAAAGAAATCTGAGCCAAGGAACTTATCCTTTCAAACTGTGGTGCAGGGGAAGACTCTTGAGAACCTCTTGGACTGCAAGGAGATCAAACCAGCCTATCCTAAATGAGATCAACCTTGAATATTTATTGAAAGGATTGATACTGAAGCTGAAGCCCTAGTACTTTGGCCACCTGATGTGAAGAGCTAACTCATTGGAAAAGATCCTTATTCTGGGAAGTATTGAAGGCAGAAGAAGGGGATGAAAGAGGATGCGATGGTTAGATAGCATCACTGACTCAATGGACATGAATTTAAGCAAACTCTGGGTGGTAGTGGAGGACAGAAGAGCCTGTTATAAGAAGTTGGACACAACATAGCAACTGAATAAAACAACAATCATCATGGTCTTTCTTAAAAAGGAATTTAAACCTTCAGTCAGTTCAGTTCAGTCACTCAGTCATATCTGACTCTGTGATTCCGTAGACTACAACATGTCAGGCTCCCCTGTCCATCACCAACTCTCGGAGTTTACTCAAACTTATGTCCATTGAGTTGGTGATTCCATCCAACCATCTCATCCTCTGCCATACCCTTCTCCTCCTGTCTCAATCTTTCCCAGCATCAGGGTCTTTTCAAATGAGTCAGCTCTTAGCATCAGGTGGCCAAAGTGTTGGAGTTTCAGCTTCATCATCAGTCCTTCCAATGAATATTCAGGACTGATTTCCTATAGGATGGACCAATTGGACTCCTTGCAGTTAAACTTTAGAAACTCCTTAAAATTAAAATTTTGTGTCACAATATTTAGATGTTTGTTCAAAAATCACTGACTGAAGACTTACATGCAACACATTTACGCAGACACACAGACTCCAAAGCTGATGTGGTATGCTGGAACCAGCTTGGACTCTTATTTGAACCAGAGATGCTTGTTGAACTTTCAGACACTTTGTGGGCTTTTTTTGTAAAGCACAGCTGTTACTACAGTCTAAATAGTTTATATTGAAAAACTGTGGAGGTAAATACTCAACGGTCATCACTTTTCAGTTATTTCCCACACGTTTCTAGTCTGTGTTGTCAGTGCTGCTGAAGGTCTTACCTGTGCTGCCTCCCGACAAAGTCGCATGACGATGCCGGGTGATACGTGATGTATGACGCTGAAGTGCAGGGTCCATGGTGAGGATGTGGTGACTTGTGGATGGCAATCTTTGGAGAATCATTTGCTAATTTTATCATTTTTTGTTTTTTTTAATTTTTAAACTTTGTTTAAAAAGTTTTTAAATCTTATGTTGGAGCATAGTTGACTTACATGGTGTTATTCCTGGTGTACAGAAAAGTGATTCATTTACATGCATACATATATTCATTCTTTTTCAGATTCTTTTCCCATATGGACGTTATAGAATGCGGAGTTCTAAATAGAATACTTTCAGTTTATTTTTACAAAAAAAATGAGAGGTAAATACAGAAATGTATGAAAGGAGTTCACATATACCTCAAACCCAGTCTTCCCTATGATTACCATGTTACATTAGCATGGCACATTTATTGCTATTAATCAAACAGCACTGATACAGTATTGTCAACAAAAGTCCACAGTTCGTTTGTATCACTTTAATGTTTATCGGATGGGATTGCTTCAGTACCCCACTCCATCCAGGGGTCACACCTTCTTAGCCCTCTCCTTCCTGTGAGAGTTTCTCAGACCTTACTTATTCTTGCCGGTTTTGACCTGTGCTGGTCAGTTGTTTTGTAGGATGCCTTCCACTGAAAGTTTTCCAATGCATTTCATATGATATAATTGTGTTTATGGGTTGCGGAGAAGACCCCAGAGGTAAAGAATCATTTTGAAAATAGCATACTAGGAATGAATATCACCAATAGGATTTATGATTTGATGATGTACTGGATTGTCTGGCTGAGAGAGTGTTTGTCAGTTTCTCACCTCAGAGTTACTGCCTTTTGTCCCTTTGCAGACCGCAACTTTTTGCTAGGAGATTGTATGTGCAGGCTACCACCCAAGAACTAGGAGTTACGCTTCCCTTTTCCTTGAGCACAGATCTTCAACATCAATTACTTGGAATTCTTCAAAATGGAATTGTTTCTTCTTTTCTTGTTTTTGTTCAGTGGCTAAGTCATGTCCAAATTTTTGCAACCCCATGAACTTCAGCAAACCAGGCTTTCCTGCTCTTTACTATCTCCTGGAGTTTACTCAAACCCATGTCCATTGAGTCGGTGGTGCCATCCAACCATCTCATCCTTTGTCGTGCCCTTCTCCTCCTGCCTTCAATGTTTCCCAACATCAGGGTCTTTTCCAATGAGTCAGTTCTTCACATCAGGTGGCCAAAGTATTGGGGCTTCAGCTTCCACATCAATCCTTCAGGTGAATATTGAGGACTGATTTCCTCTAGGATGGACTGGTTGGATCTTCTTGCCATCCAAGGGACTCTCAAGAGTCTTCTTCAGTGGCACAGTTCAAAAGGATCAGTTCTTCAGCGCTCAGCCTTCTTTATGGTCCAACTCTTAGATCCATACATGACCACTGGAAAAACCATAGCTTTGACTATAGGGAACTTGATCAGCAAGGTGGTGTCTCTGCTTTTTAATTTGCTAAGTTTGTCATAGCTTTTCTTCCAAGGAGCAAATGTCTTTAATTTCATGGCTGTAGTCATCATCCGCAGTGGTTTTGGAGCCCAAGAAAAGCAAATCTATCACTAATTCCACTTTTTTCCCATCTATTTGGCATGAAGTGATGGGCTCAGACACCATGATCTTAATTTTCTGAATGTTGAATTTTAGACCAGCTTTGTCACTCTCCTCTTTCATCTTTATCAAAAGCCTCTCTAGTATTTTTTTTTTATTCTCTTTCTCTCATTAGTGTGATACCATCTGGATTTTCAGGTTGTTGATACTTCTCCAAGGAACCTTGATTCCAGCTTCTGATTAATGCAGCCTGATACTTACATGATGTACTTTGCATGGAAGTTAAAGAAGCAGGGTGACAGTATGCAGTCTTGTCATGCTCCTTTCCTAATTTTGAAGCAGTCCGTTATTCCATGTCCACTTCTAACTCTATCTTGTTAACCTGCATATAAGTTTCTCAGGAGTCAAGTGAGTGGTCTGGTATTCATCTCTTTAAGAATTTTCCACAGTGTGCTGTGATCTACACAATCAAAGGTTTTAGCATAGTCAATGAAGCAGAAGTAGTTTTTTTTTTTTTTTCTTTAATTCTCTTGCTTTTTGCATGATACAACAGATATTGGCAGTTTGATCTTTGGTTTCTCTGCCTTTTCTAAATCCAGCTTGTACATCTGGAAGTGTTCAGTTCACATACTGCTGAAGTCCATCTTGAAGGATTTTGAGCATAACCTTGTTAGCCTGTGAAATGTGCACATTTGTTTATTAAATTGTTTATTTTTAATCACATGGACTCCTTTATATCTATTTATACTTTGGGTTAGAATCCACTATTACTTCCTCTATTTTGTTGCTCAGGATGTTATTTTTACAGCTTTGGCCATTGGGAACTCTTTCAATCTCTTTCAATTATCTCCTATGTGCTTTTGACATACCCTCATCAAGCGGTGTGTGTGTGTGTGTGTGTGTGTGTGTGTGCATGTCCTGATCACTCTTGCTCTTTGCTTTCTTACAGTAGGTGACTCTCCAGCCTCATCTTGTGTATTGCTTGACCAAACACTCGGATTTGCCATTTCACCAAGGAGGGCAATCCCTCTTTTTGGAGAATGGTATTGGGTGTCCCTGGTGGTTCAGATGGTAAAGAATCTGCCTGCAATGCGTGAGACCTGGGTTCAGTCCCTGGATTGGGAAGAGGCCCTGGAGGAGGGCATGGTAACCCACTACACTATTCTTGTCTTGAGAACCCCCATGGACAGAGGAGCCTGGTGTGCTACAGTCCATGCAGTTGCAAAGAGTTGGACACGGCTGAGTGATTGAGTACACGCTTTATGGACATGGCATATAGAAACCAGTATTATTATGTTAGATGTCCTTACCACTATTGGACTGTTAATTTTAGTATCTCTTAATTGGCAGAAAAACAAACAAACAAACAGGTATTCATATTAACAAATATATACTCAACATAACTGTAAGTATGTTTCTAAGTAACTATGTGTGTCTATATAAAGCTAAATGTCAGTTCAGACTAATGTTTCCAACTCCGATCCATTTTCACATGGATCATTTTAATCTCATTCACTTAGTGAAATGATTTGCTTTGTAGTTCAGATCCAAAACAAGTTAGGTTTTCTCAAGTTTTATTGAGAAGTAATTGACATATATCACTATAAGTTTAAGGCATATAATATTATGGTTTGATTTACGTATATTGTGAGAAGATTATCACAGTAGATTCCAGGCAACATCCATCTTCTCATACAGATAAAATAAAGAGAAAAGAAAGCAATTTCCCCCTGTGAACTCATAAGACTTGCTTTCTTAACAACTTTCCTGTACAGCACGCAGCAGCATCAGTTGTATTCTTTATACATTACCTTATGCCCTACGTACAACTGGAAATTTATATCTTTTTACCACCTTTCTCAAATCCCCCCCATCCTTGGATAGTCCACTTCTGGAAATCAAAAATAGTCTGATCTCTTTTTTTTTTATTTCTATAAGTTTACTTTTTGTTGTTGTTGTTTTAAGATTGCATATATAAGTGAGATTATATAATATTTTTCTTTCTCTGACTTATTTCACTTGGCATAATGTCTTAAAAGTCTACCCATGTTGCAAAATGAGTTTTGATTCTTATTTCTAAATGAGATTTAACAGGCTTAACCATGGTGAAAATATTGGATTGACCAAAAATTTTATTCTGGCATATCCATCCGATTTTACAGAAAACTCCAAAAGAATTTTTTGACCAAGCCAATAGTTCAATTGTTGGAAATGACATTTACTACTTAACATGACAAGTAGTAAACTTTTCTTTATAAGTGCATAAAAAAGAGGGCAAGAGATACTCAGCAGGTCAGATTAAATGTTTAAAACAGGATGCTTATAAGCCTTAGAAAAGTGAGGGAACACAGTTTAGGCAAGAACATAATGGAAACTCAAATTAGAATTTCAGAATCTTAGACTTTGGAGAATCTGGCCTTGAAAGCCACCCCCAGTCCTCAAATAAACAACTTAATTTTTGGTTTTACCAGTCAGGAATCTGGTATCACACCATACAGCAAGTCTGTAAAGAACATATAAATTATTATGTGCATATGAATATGTGTGTAAATGAAAGCATATGTGGGTCATTTCAGAGCATGTACCTTACTTCAATAAATCAATGATTTTTATCATTATGGCAAATAAGATCCCCTAGAGAAGGAAATGGCAGCCCACTCCAGTATTCTCTGGAGAATCTCATGGACAAAGGAGCCTGGTGGGCTATAGTCCATGGGGTATCAAGAGCTGTACATGACTTAGCTACTAAACCACCATGAAGCTACTAATTAGTATTCTACTTCAGTTATAATAGTCTAGAAAATGCATAATTTTTGCCTATTGCAATATTTTGATAATCAGAATAAAAAAAGGTTAAGAACTCTAGAGAACCTTAGATTAGAGAGGATTAATTCTGCCCTTATGTGCTACATACTTAATGAGCAAGATTTACTATAAGGAAGTAAAATATTTGGACTTGAAATTAAGAATTTAATTGCATTAACACTTTAGCTCCTCTTGCCTGTGGAGATTATTCTAACATGTAAAATACCAGGAACATCTGCACAATAAGCTTTCCCAAGTATGACTCAGAGTATTCGAGGATCACAGAGCTGGCGTGTCCAAACAAGAGCAACAAGGAAAAATTAGCAGGCTTGTTTATCTTTGGGTGCCGACTGAAATAAGAAAATGTGTGTATTAAAGTGCACTATGCAGTAATGTGCAAAGTGACTATAAGCAGCTTATATTTATAAAGGCAACAGAAAAAAAATAATTTTCATTAAATAAAGCTTATAATTAAATATAACAGTAGTTGCCCTGATATGGAACACATTTATTTAATGAAGCACTTTAAGGTGAGATCCATCAAATTATTTGAATTTATGAAAGTCAACCAAGATGAAATAGAAACGTATGCGCCACTTTTATAAGATCTGATCTTCAATATTATCATAAAAATGTGTGCAAAGATTATATTAGTAGAATATTGAATCACCACTTCTCTTAAATTCTCCAGCTTATCCCCGATGCCCCACCCCCCCAACGCACACAATCCTACATCATTTAGGAGAATGATGTATTGTGACATTGCCTCCATTCTGCCTAGAGAAAATAATATGAACAAAAATGTGAAATGGCCTGCAGAATCAAAAAGTGGCAGACTAAGATATTTTGCCGTATCTTTGCAGATCCCAAAGTGGACAAACGACTCTATAGTCGGTCTCTGGTTTTATTTTAAAAATATAAATTTATTTATTTAAATTGGAGGTTAATTACTTTACAATACTGTATTGGTTTTGCCCTACATCAACATGAATCCGCCACAGGTATACACGTGTTCCCCATCCTGAATCCCCCTCCCCCCTCCCTCCCCTTACCATCCCTCTGGGTCATCTCAGTGCACCAGCCCCAAGCATCCAGCATCATGCATCAAACCTGGACTGGTGAGTCGTCTCTGTTTTTAATACATGTAGACTTCCCACGTGGCTCAGTGGTAAAGATTCTGCCTGTAAATGTAGGAGGCATGGATTCCATCCCTGGGTCAGAAAGATCCTCTGGAGTAGAAAACGGCCACCAGCTCTAGTGTTCTTGCCTGGAAAATTCTATGGACAGAGGAGCCTAGCAATCTACAGTCCATGAGGTCACAAAGAGTCGGACATGACTGAGCGATCAACTGAGCACACGTTTTCAATGCACAGGAGCTTTGTGTACAAAGACAGGGAGGCTGCCCAGCTTCTCTATCTGCTGCCCTTGCATAGCATCGTGAAGCTTCTTCCTGTGATGCACCACACATTTCTTTATCTAGAAATGCCTCAGACACTTTACATTTCACACACAAATATGAGAGGGTTCTATTTAGCTTTTAGACTACAGGATGCAGTAAAAGAAGAAAAATTGCAACTTTTTAGTGACCATAATCATGGTATAAGAGAAAGATAAACATTATGATAGAAGATATGACAAACATTTCATATCTAGAAGTTCAAGCTGTTTTCTGTCTCTAAATAATCTACTCTCTGCTAAATCAGAGTTATGGATGTGTTATTTAAATGAGAAGCACAACTAGTACTGAATGTGATGCTTGCTTGTGTCTAGATGTCTGCTTTAAATGTTTATTTTTTTGTGTTTATTTTTAACTGCTCCATTATAACTGTGCATTGTAATGCAAGCTGCTTGAGTCCTTTGCCAAGTAAGAAAATAAACACCTACACCCCATCAGCACTATTTGTATGTATATTTAGTATTTCCATTTTGCCCTTTACAAAGGAGGACCTCAAAGTTATTAAAATTTACTAAGCTTTCACTCTGGATTAAGGCATCATGTCTCTCTTCCACTCAATCTTCCAGCGTCTGTATTATTGTGTGTGTGTGTGTGTGTGTGTGTGTGTTCAGTTGCTTCCGTCATGTCTGACTCTTTGAGATCCCATGGACTGCAGCAAGACAGGCTCCTCTGTCAGTGGGATTCTCCAGGCAAGAATACTGGGGTGGGTTGCCATGCCGCTCACCAGGAGATCTTGACCCAAGGATCGAAACTGTGTCTCCTGTGTTAAAGGCAAATTCTTTACTGCTGAGCCACCAGGAAAGCCCACCATCTGCATTAGACCTAGATTTCAAAGGCATTGATTGGGAGTGAGATGGGAATCAGGGCAAAGGATCCAGGGGGTGCCGTCTCTTCAAAATTTGTTTAAGAGGGTAAATCTCATGCTAAGTGTCCTTACCACAAAATTCAACAATAATACAACCAAACAATGTATACATACACACACATGCTTAAAGGGACACCACAAAATTTTTGGAGGTGATGGATATTTTTTTCTTCTTTATTGTGGTGATGGTATATCACGGATGGACACTTATGCTAAATCCATGAAACTGTATATATTAAACATGCTCACCTTTTGTTGTATATCAATTATATCTTATAAAAGCTGTTGAAACAAAACTGGAGGATATGATATGCAGAAACAGACTTCTATTGTCCCTAGTCCACTGAGTCATTAAAAGTTTACATATATGAGGCTACACTTCAAACAAGTCAAGGACTCAAGAAAATTCCGATTTTAGTAGAATTCTATCTCAGTATTAATAGTCTACATCTTTTCCGTATCTTGTTCCAGAAACCCTGTGTGAAATGGAATATTTCTTGCCAAACCAGTAAACAAGGGTGTCACAGCCGTCAAGGATTCCAGCCTTCCAAACATAAATTTCTGTGAGCCCAGAAAGAACGATGCCTACTGTCCAACAGCCCTCAGTCACTCCCCATGGTAAGCGCTGAGGAGCTGGGGGGAGGCCATGAGAGAAAGTGCAAGCAGCAGGCATCCTCAACATCCACCAAGCCCTGTGGTGAATGGGGAGTTAAGGATGGAGATAATACAAATAAGAGTCTGAGTCCAGTCCAGTCACTCAGTCATGTTCGGCTCTTTGCAGACCTCAAGGACCACATCAGGCCAGGCCTCCCTGTCCAACGTCAACACCCAGAGCTGACGCAAACTCATGTCCATCGAGTAGGTGATGCCATCCAACCATCCCATCCTCTGTCATCCCATTCTCTTCCTGCCTTCAATCTTTCCCAGCATCAGGGTCTTTTCCAATGAGCCCATTCTTCACATCAGGTAACCAAAGTATTGGAGCTTCAGCTTCAGCATCAGACCTTCCAATGAACATTCAGGACTGATTTCCTTTAGAATGGACGGGTTGAATCTCCTTGTAGTCCAAGGGACTCTCAAGAGTCTTCTCCAACACCACAGTTCAGAAGCATCAACTCTTCAGTGCTGATTTCTTTATGGTCCAACTCTCATATTCACACATGACTCCTGGAAAAAACATAGTTTTGGCTAGATAGACCTTTATAGGCAAAATAACATCTCTGCTTTTTAATATGACTTCCCTGGTGGCTCAGACGGTAAAGCATCTGTCTACAATATGGGAAACCTGGGTTCAATCCCTGAGTCAGGAAGTTCCCTGGAGAAGGAAATGGCACCCCACTCCAATACTCTTGACTGGAAAATCCCATGGATGGAAGAGCCTGGTAGGCTGCAGTCCATGGGGTCGTAATATGCTGTCTAGGTTGGTCATAGATATTCTTCCAAGGAACATCATTTAATTTCATAGCTGCAGTCACCATCTGCAGTGATTTTGGAGACCCCCCAAAATAAAGTCCACCACATTTTCCACTGTTTCCCCATCTATTTGCCATGAAGTGATGGGACTGGTGTCTGTGGAATATTCTGAAAGAGGTAGGAATACCAGACCACCTGAACTGCCTCTTGAGAAACCTGTATGCAGGTCAGGAAGCAACAGTTAGAACTGGACATGAAACAACAGACTGGTTCCAAATCAGGAAAGAGGTACATCAAGGCTGTATATTGTCACCCTGCTGATTTACTACTTATATGCACAGTACATTATGAGAAACACTGGGCTGGAGGAAGCACAAGCTGGAATCAAGATCTCTGGAGAAATATCAGTAACCTCAGATATGCAGATGACACCACCCTTATGGCAGAAAGTGAAGAACTAAAGAGCCTCTTAATAAAAGTGAAAGAGGAGAGTGAAAAGTTGACTTAAAACTCACCATTCAAAAAACTAAGATCATGGCATCTGGTCCCATCACTTCATGGCAAATAGATGGGGAAACAGTGTAAACAGTGGCTGACTTTATTTTTCTAGGCTCCAAAATCACTTCAGATGGTGATTGCAGCCATGAAATTAAAATATGTTTACTCCTTGGAAGGAAAGTTATAACCAACCTAGATGGGATATTGAAAAGCAGAGACATTACTTTGTCAACAAATGTCCCTCTAGTCAAGGCTATGCTTTTTCCAGTGTTCATGCATGGATGTGAGAGTTGACCTATAAAGAAAGCTGAGCGCTGAAGAATCAACGCTTTTAAACTGTGGTGTTGGAGAAGACTCTTGAGAGTCCCTTGGACTGCAAGGTGATCCAATCAGTCCATCCTAAAGGAGATCAATCCTGAATATTCATTGGAAGGACTGATGCTGAAGCTGAAACTCCAATACTTTGGCCACCTGATTGGAAGAGCTGACTCCTTTGAAAAGACCCTGATGCTGGGAAATATTGAAAGCAGGAGGAGAAGGGGACAACAGATGATAAGATGGTTGGATGGCATCACTGACTCAATGGACACGGGTTTGGGTGAACTCTGGGAGTTGGTGCTGGACAGGGAGGCCTTGTGTGCTGCAGTTCATAGGGTCACAAAGAGTGGGACGTGACCGAGCGACTGAACTGAACTGAACTGAACTGATGGGACCCGATGACATGATCTTCATTTTCTGAATGTTGAGCTTGAAGCCAACCTTTTCACTCTCCTTTTTCCTTTCATCCAGAGGCTCTACAGTTCTTCTTCACTTCCTGCCATAAGGGTGGGATCATTTACATATCTGAGGTTATTGATATTTCTCCCATTGATTTTGATTCCAGCCTGTGCTTCATACAGCCAGGTGTTTCTCATGATGTACTCTGCATATAAGTTAAATAAGCAGAGTGACAATAAGTGCCTTAAGGTACTCCTTTACCAGTTTTGAACCAGTCTGTTGTTTCATGTCTGGTACTAACTATTGCTTCTTGACCTGCATACAGATTTCTCAGGAAGCAAGTAAGGTGGTCTGGTATTCCCATCTCTTTAAGAATTTTCCACACTTTGTTGTGATCCACACAGTCAAATGCTTTGGGCTAATCAATAAAGTAGATGTTTTTCTGGAACTCTTTTTTGCTTTTTTGATTATCCAGCAGATGTTGGCAGTTTGATTCTCTGGTTCCTCTGTCTTTTCTAAATCCAGCTTGAACATCTGGAAGTTCACAGTACTGTTGAAGCCTGGCTTGGAGAATTTTGAGCATGACTTTGCTAGCAGCTTGTGAAATGAGTGTAATTATGCGGTAGTTGGAACATTCTTTGGCATTGCCTTTCTCTGGGATTGGAATGAAAACTGACCTTTTCTAGTCCTGTGGCTGGATGTGACAGTTGGGCCATAAAGAAGGCTGAGCACTGAAGAACTGATGATTTTGAAATGTGCTGGAGCAGACTCTTGAGTTCCTTGGATGACGAGGAGGTCAAATCAGTCAATTCTAAAGGAAATCAACCATGAACATTCACTGAAAGGACGGATACAGAAGCTGAATCTCCAATACATTGGCCACCTGATGTGAAAACCTGACTCACTGGAAAAGACAAGCTGGGAAAGTTGGAAGGCGGGAAGAGAATTGGGTGGCATCATGAGCTGATGATGAATGGACATCCAAACTCTTTGGAGGAAGATGAGTTTGAACAGTCTCTCGGAGATAATGAAGGACAGGGAAGCTTAGCGCAATGCATTGCAGCCCATGGTTTCACAAAGAGATGGATCTGAGTTACTGAACGAACAACAACAGCAATCGTCAAGAATCAGACGCTGACCCCAGAAAGCTGAGAAGCATAAGAAAAGACTGATTTCAGTGGGCCCAGATGCTTGCTATACTTAGAAGAGGGCTAACCTCCTTAATTGGAGATACCTGCTTACCTTACTTAACAATAATCTTTTGATAGCCAGACTACCTGCCCCTTGAAGCAAGTTTCTCTATGGACTGACTCCCCCCACCTCCAGGGCAACAGTTCTCTCAGGGTCACTTAGATGCCGTCTTCCTGGTGATCAGAGTTAGGACTCTGAGCACTCACTGCTGCAGGCCAGGTTTCAACACCTGGTCCAGGAACTAAAATTCCACAAGCTGCAAGTTATGGTCAAAAACAGAAAGCAAGAAAAGTAAACACAGAAAGACAATGTTCTAAAATTAAACAACAGTATACAACATTGTAAATCAACTTTACTCCAATTTAAAATAAATAAATAAATAAACTTAAAGTCCTAAAAATTTCCACAGAATAATCATAACTCTCATTTAAGTTATATGTATCTTTTTTTAGTTGATACTTGCATATTTCATTTATTGATACATCCTGAATTTTCCTTACAGAGTTATAACTTTTGTTCTTGAAAAGAAAATGAAATTTTTGGTCATGAGTATATGGCTGAGCATAAGAGGTAGGGTTCAGTTCAGTTCAGTCACTCAGTTGTGTCCGACTCTTTGCAACCCCATGGAGGACTACAGCACGCCAGGTCTCCCTGTCCATCAGCAACTCCTGGAGTTTACTCAAACTCATGTCCATTGAGTTGGTGATGCCATCCAGCTATCTCATCCTCTGCCATCCCCTTATCCTCCTACCTTCAATCTTTCCCAGCATCAGAGTCTTTTCCAATGAGTTGGTTCTTCATAGCAGGTGGCCCAAGTATTGGAGTTTCAGCTACAGCATCAGTTCTTCCAATGAATATTCAGGACTGATTTCCTTTAGGATGGACTAGTTGGCTCTCCTTGCAGTCTAAGGGACTCTCAAGAGTCTTCCCCAACACTACAGTTCAAAGCACCAATTCTTCGGTGTTCAGCTTTCTTTAAAATCCAACTCTCATATCCATATGTGGCTACTAGTAAAAACATAGCTTTGATTAGACGGACCTTTGTTGGTAAAATAATGTCTCTGTTTTTTAATATGCTGTCTTGGTTGGTCATAACTTTTATTCCAAGGAGAAGGTGTCTTTTAATTTCATGACTGAAGTCACCATCTGCAGTGATTTTGGAGCCCCCAAAAATAAATTCTCTCACTGTTTCCATTGTTTCCCCCATCTGTTTGCCATGAAGTGATGGGACTGGATGCCATGGTCTTAGTTTTCTGAATGTTGAGTTTTAAGCCACTCTCCTCTTTCACTTTCCTCAAGAGGCTCTTTAGTTCTTCTTTGCTTTCAGCCACAAGGGTGGTGCCATCTGCATATTTGAGGTTATTGATATTTCTCCCGGCAATCTTGATTCCAGCTTGTGCTTCATCCAGTCCAGCTTTTCTCATGATGTACTCTGCATTTAAGTTAAATAACCTGGATGACACTGGAAAAGGGATTGGCAAACCACTTCAGTATTCTTGCCTTGAGAACCCCATAAACAGCATGAAGAGTATGAGAAGAGGTGGGGTAGGCCACCGTAAATTTTTATTTAGAGAATTTAAATATCATAATATATAAGAATGAAATGTGTATATCTAAGTAATTTTAATGATAACACACTGAAAAAGTGTCCACAACTTCTGGCTCTCCAGAAATGATCCATTATCTTTATCATTCATACACCTTGGTGGTTTGAATTGTTCCTGAATTCTGTTAGCTATTTCATACCACTGAGTAGGATTTAATACGCTTTCCTTATTTGCAATTGAAAAAACAAAAAATTGTTTCTGATATGCAAAGCCCCTACTAGCTAGTGGGTGACTCTCTGCATGAACTGTGTTAAATTTTTTGAAAGTTTAAATATTATAACTATAGAATTACTCATTACATATTGAATCAAATCCTTCTTTAAGCCATCTGCTTTGCTCAATTTTATTTTTTCTCATTTCTCCCTGATTCTTGGCTTTACTTTATCACCTTTGGATTTCCATGGGCTCCTGGGTCCTTTCCTGAATTTGGCCCGTGCTCATTTTAGCTTTTGATTTTATGGTTTTGTCCTTGAATAGGTATTCCTTATCTTATCTCCTTGTCATTTTGCGGTGACCAGTTGCTGATACAAATTCTTTAAGCCAGTGCTTCACATCAACACCCATCTTTTATTGCTATTACTTACAGCCGTGCTCTATCCTCTGAAGTGGCATCTAAGAGCATAGATGTCAGTCTCACACATTTAGCATCATCCTTCTTGTGAAAGTGTCAGAAGAGCTGACCTCTTAGTTATGGTTCTTTCTAAACTCTAAGGCCTGAGTTAATCAGGAAGAAAAAAAAATCAACTAATCTTATGGCAGGATTTTACTGGGAAATGGTAAAATAAGTTAATTTACTTATTTAATAAAACATTTTAACATTGTTATAATTCTTCACTCTAAACGTATTTTCAAAATTAAACCTCTATAACCAGGAGATTAGCAGCTGCCATGAGTACCTGTGCTGGAATGTGCTGGATATAGTGGCAGATTCTTTGAGCCAAGACAGCCTTTGACCCTTAATCAAAAAGAGCTAGAAATTTTAAGACACAGAAAGACAGAAACTTAGGTATTACTAAACAAAGTATAAAAACATATACTTAAATTATATTCATATTGAGTATTAGTTTGCTTCCTTTAAGGATAAAACACGTGTTCCCATTGTCCTGGTGACCAGCCTAACGATGTTCATTCATGGTTGGTGCACACAGTACGAGACTGGAAACACTCCACTGTTCAATTTCCAGCAGGCTGGAAGTAGAGAAATAGGTTAAAAAGAATGGTCTAAATTTTGAGAGTTTTCACTTGGTCATCTAGGACACTTCCAAAGCCAAGTCTCATTAGTCCTTGTTGAGGAAAAGACAAGTTTCAATGATCTTGAACAAATGGCTAGAAAGAAGGAGATATCTGAGTAGAGATCATGCATTTGAGGCCTTTGTATGCATTTTCTATGCTTCTCAAATGCCAAAATACATAAGATGGCAGTATTGCAAGATGAAATGCAGCAGCTGATTTACCAAACCATAGTCACTAATTTGTCAGAACTC
This sequence comes from Redunca redunca, assembly GCA_006410935.1. Classification (NCBI taxonomy): domain Eukaryota; kingdom Metazoa; phylum Chordata; class Mammalia; order Artiodactyla; family Bovidae; genus Redunca; species Redunca redunca. The sequence continues at coordinate 241,022 of SJYQ01005449.1, forward strand.
TAGTTTCATAGCAATAAAAGTCTTCCTATATGGGGTAGAATGGGATTTAATCCTTATGTCAATTTTTTAAGTGCAAAATAATTAAAATGAAATAATATTTCTCAGTATCTTTCTTCATTCTCTAATGTATTACTATATCCTCATCTCATTAAATAACATATAATCCCACTCTTAAGAGGAGACATAAGAAATAAAGAAGGGAAACGTGCAAATCGTATATTACAGCATTAGTGAAGCAATCCTAACTAGCTTTTATCCAGGGGAGGTGATAAAACTTCCACGTCCCTGCATTGCCATGTGCCAGCCATTGCATATTATGAGGAAGGACCCAGCACATCTGCAGTTCTGTAGCAAGGGAGTTAATAGAAATTCAGCTGCATGTCTATCACGAAGGGTCAGGAAGAGTTTGGGCAGTCTTGGGCAGACGAGTTTCTGATGGACCGTCCATGGGCATCACTAAGAAATATGCATAGAATATGTATAAATTCAATAATAATAGAGGAGAACTGAGTATCGTAGAACTTGGTAATAGGTTGTTCGCTCCCTTTATAATTGGTTTAGTCCATCCAACTTGCTCCTCTGGTTCTCATAACAATCTTCAGAAGTGCTGCACCTGGGTTCCCAGATCTGCTCTGTGTGTTGGGGGCAATGATGCTGTTCCAGTCCTTCCTCCACATCACAAAGGAGGGACTATCAGAGAGACCATGCTGTTTGGGGGAAACAGTCACATTCGAAGGCAATTAAAGAATTTTGCTTCAAATTTTCAAAACCAAAATGACCAACTTAGTGTGCAGAAAATATTTTAGAGACTATAGAACACAATGGCAGATATTTATAGCTAAAGTAATTAAGATCAAAAGAAGTTAAATGATTCTCAACCTAGAAGGGACAGAGACAGGCACAGAGGGCCTGGGGCCACATCTCTAAGCACGTCTCATTACAAGGATATAATAAGTCAGTCTAGTGAAAGTTAAGTTTTCAGACAGCTAATATCTATTAGATGACTACTGGAAGTTTCTGGTTGCTTTATAGTCTTCCATTTCTGTCTGCCTCTTGCAACCCCCTGGCCTGTAGCACACCAGGCTCCTCTGCCCTCCACAGTCTCCTGGAGCTTGCTGAGTCAGGGATGCTATCTAACCATCTCATCCTTTGCAGTGCCCTTCATCTTTTGCTTTCAGTCTTTCCCAGAATCAGGTTCTCAGCATCACAATTCAAAAGCATCAATTCCTCAGCTCTCAGCCTCCCTTGTGGTCCAACTCTCATATCTACACATGACTACTGGCAAAGCAATAGTTCTGATTATATGGCCATTTGTTGGCCAAGTGATGTCTGCTTTTTAATATGCTGTATAGTTTTGTCAGAGCTTTCCTTTCAAGGAGCAAGTGTCTTTTAACTTCATGACTGCATGCACAGTAATTCTGGAGTCCAAGAAAATAAAATCTGTTGTTCCTTCTATATTTTTTTCCATTCTATTTGCAAAAAACTGATAAGAATGGATGCCATGATCTCAGTTGTTTTACTGTTGAGTTTTCAGCCAGCTTTTTCACTCTCCTCTTTCACTCTCATCAAGAGGCTCTTTAGTTCCTCTTCACTTTCTGCTATTAGAGTGGTATTATCTGCATATCTGAGATTGCTGATATTTATCCTGGCAATCTTGATTCCAGCTTGTGATTCATCCAGCTTGGCATTTTGCATGATGTACTCTGCATATAAGTTGAATAAGCAGGGTGGCTCTATACAGTTCTTTGGGATTAGATTGAAAACTGACCTTTTCCAGTCCTGTGGTCACTATTGAGTTTTCCAAATTTGAGTGCAGTGCTGACATATTGAGTGTAGCACTTTAACAGCATCATCTTTTAAATTTTTAAAGACCCAGCTGGAATTCCATTAATTCCACTAGCTTCAGTTCAGTTCAGTTCCGTTGCTCAGTCATGTCTGACTCTTTGTGACCCCATGAACTGCAGCACACCAGGCCTCCCTGTCCATCACCAACTCCCGGAGTCCACCCAAACCCATGTCCATTGAGTCAGTGATGCCATCCAACCATCTCATCCTCTGTGGTCCCCTTCTCTTCCTGCCCTCAATCTTTCCGAGCATCAGGATCTTTTCCAATGAGTCAGCTCTTTCAATCAGGTGGCCAAAGTATTGGAGTTTCAGCTTCAACATCAGTCCTTCCGATGAACACCCAGGACTGATCTCCATTAGGATGGACTGGTTGGATCTCCTTGCAGTCCAAGGGACTCAAGAGACTTCTCTAACACCACATTCAAAAGCATCAATTCTTCAGTGCTCAGCTTTCTTTATAGGCCAACTCTCACATCCATACATGACTACTGGAAAAAACATAGCTTTGACTAGATGGACCTTTGCTGGCAAAGTAATGTCTCTGCTTTTTAATATGCTGTTTAGGTTGGCCATAACTTTCCTTCCAAGGAATAAGCGTCTTTTAATTTCATGGCTACAATCACCATCTGCAGTGATTTTGGAGCCCAGAAAAATAAAGTCAGCCACTGTTTCCACTGTTTCCCCATCTGTTTGCCATGAAGCGATGGGACCAGATGACATGATCTTCGTTTTTTGAATGTTGAGCTTTAAGCCAACTTTTTCACTCCACTAGCTTATTTGGTAGTAATGCTTCCTAAGGCCCACTTGACTTCAACTCCAGAATGTCCTCCTGTAGGTGAATGACCACACCATCATGGCTATCTGCTTCATTTAGACTTTTATGTGTAGTTCTCTGTATTCTTGCCACCTCTTCTTCATCTCTTCTGCTTCTGTGAGGTTCTTACTGTTTCTGTCCTTTATCATGCCCATTTTCCCAAGATATCTCCCTTGATATTTATAATTTTCTTGAGGTTATCTCTACTCTATTTCATTCTATTGTTTTCCTATATTTCTTTGCATTTTTCTTTTAAGAAAGCCTTCTTATCTCTCCTTAATATTCTTTGGAACTCTTCATTCAGTTGGGTATATATCTCTCCCTTTCTTGTCCTTCACTTCCCTTCTTTCCTAAGTTATCTGTAACATCTTGCCAGACTTTCCCTTTTTCCATTTTTTCCCCCTTTGGGATTGCTTTGGTCACTACCTCCTGTACCACGTTATGAATCCCTGAAAATCATAGCCTTTCAGGCACTCTGTCTACCAGATTTAGCTCCTTGAATCTATTCATCATTACCAGTGTATAACCAGAAGGGATTTGATTTAGGTCATATCTGAATGGCCATGTGATATCCCCCACTTTCTTTAATTTAAGCTTGAATTTTGCAATAATGAGCTCGTGATCTGAGCCATAGTCATCTCCAGGTCTTGTTTTTACTGTCTTTATAGAGCTTGTCCATCTTTTCCCACAGAAAACATAGCCTGATTTCCATTTTGGCCCTCTGATGGTGCTCATGTGTAGAGTTATCACTTCAGTTTCTGGAAAAGAGTGTTTGGCGTGACTAGTGTGTTCTCTTGACAAAAAACTTGTAGCTTTTACCCTGTTTCATTTTGTACTCAAGGCCAAACTGGCCTGTTATTCCCAGTATCTCTTGACTTCCTACTTTTGCATTCGAATCCACTATGATGAAAAGGACATCTCTTTTTGGTATTAGTTCTAGAAGGTCTTGTAAGTTTTCATAGAATCTGCCAACTTTAGCTTCTTCAGTGGTTGGGGCATGGCCTTGGATTAATGTGATATTGACTGGTTTGCCTTGGAAATGAACAGAGTTCATGGCATCATTTTGGAGATTGTACCCAAGGACTGGATTTCAGACTGTTTTGTTGAATATGAGGAATACTCCATTTCTTCTAAGGGATTCTTGCCCAAGGCAGGAAATATAATGGTCATCTGAATAAATCCTCCTATTCCCATTATTTGCCCATTTTAATTCTCTGATTCCCAGGATGTTAATGTTCAATCTTTTCCTGCTTGACCATGTCCAGTTTACCTTGATTCATGAAACTATCATTCCAAGTTCCTATGCAATATTGTTCTTTTCAGTGTCGGGCTTTACTTTCACCACCAGACACATCAAAACTGAGCATCATTTCTTCCTTGGCCCAACCTCTTCATCTTTCTGGCACTATTGTCAATCACCCTCTTCTCTTCCTTGGTAGCATACTGGACACCTTCCAACCTGTGGGGCTCACCCTCTAGCGTCATATCTTTTGGCTTTTCATACTTCTCGTGGGCAGGAATACTGGAGTGGGTTGCCTTTCCTTCTCCAGTGGACCACATGTTGTCAGAACTCTTTACTATGATCTGTCTGTCTTGGGTGGCCGGCATTTCATGGCCCATAACTTCACTGAGTTATGCAGGCCTTTCTCCATGACGAGGCTGTGATTTATGCTCTTGCTATTCTTGTTCAGTCACTCGGTCTGCAATCCCGAAGACTGAAGCATGTCAGGCTTCCCTGTCCTTCACTATCTCCCGGAGCTTACTCAAACCAATATCCGTTGAGTCGATGATGACAGTCAGCCATCTCATCTTCTGTCATCCCCTTCTCCTCCTGCCCTCAATCTTTCCCAGCCTCAGAGTCTTTTCCAATGAGTTGGCTCTTTGCATCAGGTGGCCAAAGTATTGAAGCTTTGGCTTCAGCATCAGTCCTTCCTGTGAGTATTCAGGGTTGATTTCCTTTGGGATTGACTGGGTTGATCTTCTTGCAGTCCTAAGGGACTCTCAAGAGTCTTCTCCAACAGCACAGTTCAAAAACACCAATTCTTCAGCACTCAACCCTCTTTATGGTCCAGCTCTCACAACCATACAAAACTACTGGAAAAACCATAGCTTTGACTATAGGGATCTTGATTAGCAAAATTATGTCTCTGCTTTCTAATATGCTGCTTAGGTTTTTCATAGCATTTCTTCCAAAGAGCAAGCATCTTTTTAATTTCATGGCTGCAGTCACTGTCCACAGCAATTTTGGAGCCCAAGAAAATGAAGTCTGTCACTGTTTCCACTGTTTCCCCATCTATTTGCCATGAAGTGATAGGACTGGATGCCATGATCTTAGTTTTTGAATGTTGAGTTTTAAGCCAGCTTTTTCATTCTCCTCTTTCATTTTCATCAAGAGGCTCTTTAGTTCCTCTTCACTTTCCACCATTAGCCTGGTATTATCTCAACATCTGAAGTTACTGATATTTCTCCAGGCAATCCTGATTCCACCTTATGATTCACTTAGCCTGGCATTTTACATAATGTACTCTGCATATAAGTTAAATAATCAGGGTGACATTTACTGAGCATGACCACCAGAGCAAGACCCAGTTTTCCCCATAGTCAGTCCCTCCAATCAGGAAGCTTGCACAAGCCTCTTATCCTCATCAATCAGAAGGCAGACAGAATGAAAACCACAGTCACAGAAAACTAACCAAAATGATCACACAGATTACAGCTTTGTGTAACTCAGTGAACCCATGAGCCATGTCATGTAGAATCACCCAGAGTGGATGGGTCACGGTGGGGAGTTCTGTCAAAACGTGGCCCACTGGAGAAGGGACTGGCAAACCACTTCCAAATTCCATGAACAGTATGTGATCCTTTAAATGGTATTAAAAGTTATCATGAAGCAAACTTTTCCTGTAAATTGTTAGTTGTTCAATCATGTCTTACACTTTGTGAACCCATGGACTGTAGCTCACCAGGCTCCTCTCTGCATGGAATTCTCCAGGCAAAAATATTGGAGGTGGTAACCATGTCCTCCAGGGGATTTTCCCCACCCAGGGATCAAACCTGGGTCTCTCACATTTCAAAGTGAGGTAAAATGCACTCATCGTGTTCGACTCTTTACGACCCCATGGACTATACAGTCCACGGAATCCTCCAGGTCAGAATACTGGAGTGAGTAGCTTTTCCCTTCTCTAAGGGATTTTCCCAGCCCAGGGATGGAACCCAGGTCTCTTACATTGCAGGCAAATTCTTCACAGCTGAGCCACCAGGGAAGTCCTGATAGCTTCCCACATTTCAGGCACATTCTTTGCTGTCTGAGTCACCAGGTCAGATAATAAATATTTTATAGACTTTGTGGACCATACAGTTTCAATTGGAAGTATTTAAGTTTATGCTGCAGCGTGAAAGCCACAACAGCCAACAGATAAACTTACAGATGCCTGTCATGGGCCCTATCTCCATATTTGGCTTGATGGTTTCTATTTGTCACCACCTGAACAATTTTGTTGATAGACACATGCTCACATATGTCTATATGCACATATATATGCATTTTAAAAATTGCTTGAGAGGCATAAGGCGAGCCCTGGACCAAGAGCTTTCAGTGTTTGCTGCTACGTTAGAGCCAGCTTAGAAGGGCCAAAGTCACTGATTATTATATTTTTCCCTCTCAAGCTAATTATACTACCAAAATCAGGATTTCTGTTTTTCTCCTATATTGCTAAGACTTGTCTTTTTCTTGATCTATTGGCACCTGACCAACTAATGCCAAATCTGTTATGGGACTATGTCTACCCGGAAATACCATTTATGCCAGCAGCTACTGGCATAACCTACTTGAAATGAAAAAAAAAAAAAAGAAATGATTAATAAGCTGAGGATCACTTTATAGACCCAGCTACCAGAACCTGAATATGGACTTGGTTAGAAATCTTGGAAAATATATGTGCTTAATATCTCACTCTTAAACATCAGTTCTATGAAAACAAGGAATAGCTGAATTAAATTAGATTTGATCCCTGCTGGTGTGACAATCTGGGCCCATTAGCTCAGCTCATTAGAGCTTGGTGTTAATGAGGCCAAGGTCAGGGGTTCATCTGCCATATGAGACACCACGCTTCGTACAAAGACAGCCATTCTGTTCAATGAATTTACTGAAATAGTCTGCACATCTTATTTTATCCATATGTTTCAAATAATTGCAGCTGGCCACAAGCAGGACAAAGGAAAAAAAATACAGCAGAAAACTAGTGGAAAAGATATATTTTTGAAGGAAACTACATCATCTTAATGCATAAAGAACACATATATTACACTTCCTCTATGTACTTAATAAGTATACTTAATAAGTAATTCATAAGAATTTATAATTTGATAATTTGAGCTGAAGTACAATAAACCAACTTCAATTCCAGTTGCATTTGTTCATACATGTATCTGTCAGCCACTATGCTACATATTGGGAGTATAAAAATCAGTACAACCTCAATAACCTGACAAGGGGTATAGAGTAAGGGGCAAGTGCCTTTGGGGGTTATTATTGCATAGTGGTAGTGTTGGAAGCAATGGTCGAACTCAGATACTTGTAGACTATATCTGGTCAAAGGATACGAAGATTCACAAATGCTATCTTTCCAGTCAACTTTTCTCCAAAAGTGCTTCCTTGAGGGAGATATAAAGATAAGGCACACGGGCAAAGAAAATCAGCATGTTACTGTATTGTGAAGCGGATGCAACTTTCAAGCAAAGTAAATACAGAAGTACAGGAAACTCACATAATCTTGCCTGGATTTTAAGAACTAAGAGACCATGTTTATCTTTCCCACATTTCTATCTAAAAGTTTCATTTCAAGTCTGACCATAGCTTTATCTGCTGAGTCCAAGAAGGTCCAAAGAGAAGAGTAGAGGAAGTGCTCTCTCATCTTCTTAAAAATAACCAAACCAGCTTAACCTCCCAGGGCTGAGGGCTGGAGAGAAAGAGAGAAACAAGTCTATGTATTACCCTTTAACCAGGAGACAGTTTTCTTATACAAAGCAGACTCAATTAGAAACCTGAAATTTGGCTAGATAAATTAAAATTGCCTGCTTCTTGCATATATGAGGAACACAAGCTTGCTCTGTTTTCTATTGGTTCATATTTTGCCTCTGCTGATTCCTCTCTGAGTCACCCAACCACATGAAATTCAAGAGCCTCGGGTATAAGAAGAATAAAGTTGTATTAGACAGTGAGGCATGGAGTGAGCAAGGGCATATGAGTTCCTTTTCCTTCTTGTGATTGCAAATGTAACAATGTTTGGTTGTTAGACCAAAGTTGGAGATTAAGTTGGTGAGAAAGAAATCCACAGTGAACAGATGATGTTTGCTCTAGATCATGATGCAATTTTGCCAGATGGAGGGCTATTCTGTAAGGCAAGTAAAAGCATAAGTGAATGTACAATGCAATGTGTATAAATGTCTGAGGAATATGAAGAATTTTGAGTCATAAAATGTTGATATGGAATACACATTGAAAACTAATATTCACATCCAAAGATAGAAATGATCTTACTCAGTTTTTGGACTGAAATTGGAAGCTTGACATCGATGGTTCATGTGGTTCTTCTTACTTTCTAACGTACAGTTAAGTGATGATTAATTATCCACATTAAATTTCAAACCTATGAAAATATTTGTAACATATACCAAAATAAGTCTAAAATTATGACTGTATGAACTTTCCCCCAAATAAGTAAGATTTTGTAAAATGTAGGAATAGATCAGATCATGGGAAAACAGTTCATTTGCTTTTATAGACTCCCATTTTATTTAATATAAAAACATGTTTTTTTTCGGAACAACAGAGAGTGCTCTCAAAATATAATATACATCATGAATAATGATGTCTATGGCTTTAGTACTACCATGCTCATCATTGAACTGATACTGAAAATTTCATTTTCTCTACATTGCAGCAATCCATGGTTAAAATTCCTGGAAAAGAGTGTTTACAGAGAATGGGTAATCAATACAGTTGCACAGTATTATCAAGGCTCAAGATGAAATCGTAGGAAGGAACAAGGCAGGGAAAACTGGGGCTTTATCTTATTGCTTGTGTCCTGGAAGACCTTCTCAGAGGGGAGGCTTGCATTGCAGCTTCTGAGTGAGTGTCTTTGTTTCTTACAATTGTAGTTTAAATCTCAGGAACAAACGAAGCCTTTTAAAGACATCTGAAAACACGCTCTCAGCTCTAAAGACAAGCTCTATATAAAAATTTTCAATGATTGACTTTTGAGTTAAAATACTACTGTTATGTAATCTCACATTTTTTCACTTCCATAAAGTCTAGATGCTGTGAAATGAAATGAGCACAGAACATTGATTTGATTGGCAGTTAGTGTTCGTAGCCTGGAAAAGTGCAAAGATGACAACAAATGTTGAGCATATTAATGCGAGACATCCCCACCAGCCCCACCAACTTGTTATCAGTTTCCTCCCAAAGGGAATCTTGCCCCTTCTCCCCGGGGTCTTGCCAGCTGTCTGGCTCTTGGAGCACTTCTCGGGTTTTGTCCTGATCTCTGATAAACATTCATTTGCACTCCAAAGCTGCGTAATGCATTCAGCCTCAGCATGGGTGTCTGCAGCTGTTATGTGCTGAGGGCGTTATTTATGTTCTTAACAATTTTGAAAAAGAAAACTTTCCTTCTAGGGCCCAAATTACCCCTCAAATGAATTCAAATTTTAGATTTTTCTCTTAGTCTGAGATGAATTCTTTTTTTTAATGTTCTTTGCAATTCTGTGCTGGTGTCTTTGCTAAAAGAATTCCAAGAAGAGGCAACACTGTTTCTCTTTCTGCAGCTGAACAGAATTCATGGTCCTGCTCCAAGTGACTGTGTTATGCTTCCAATGGTCACTTACATTTGGTATATAATTTCCTTTTCCCCATAAAGCCTATTTCTTTGCAGAAGCTGGTGATACAGAGAAGCTAAACTGTCAGAATACAGAGCAGAATGCCAAGACTCTCCCTCAGCAGTGTCCCGATCACACAGCTAGGAAAAAATAAAAAATTGTTAAATGTACTGTCCTGTTCTTCCCATAGAAAAAACTCTGTTCACAGATTAAAACTTCCAAGTCTATTTTCTAAGTCAGTAATACAAAGTGTTTAACTTCATCCATATACTTATGAAACAAACATTTTTCTCTTATGAAAAGATATATTTTTAGAACAAACGTGCACATTGCTGTGAGGTTGAATTGTTTGGTCTCTGGGTCAGGAAAACCCTCTGGAGAAGGAAATGGCAACCCACTCCAGTATTCTTGCTGGAGAATCCCATGGGTGGAGGAGCATGGTTACAATGCACGGGGTAGAAAAGAGTCAGACTTCACTTTCACTTGAATTCTCCTTCCTTGGAGGTATGCTACCAGTCTCTTCATCCATTTCACTTTCCAGGGCATTAATCATGTCACAATTCTACTTAGAAATACCTCTCATTCACCATTATCTCTTCTTTGGACTAATATTGATTTGTATGTTCTATAATAAAAATAATTCCAAATACAGCACTTTCCCCAGCTCTGTGAGCCATTTTAGAGCATTATCAGACCTGAAAGGGTCAGGGAAGCAGGCAGTCTGTAGTCAGCTGTTCAGGAGCACGTGTGGCCTGTGGGCCTCCTGAACTTTTGACTGTCATCTGAAGTCCTGCTTGACTGTCCGCTTCATCTGTTAAACAGAGAGCATGGTTTGAGCAACAGGGGATGGTTTAGCTGAAAAAGATTCAAGCTGGTCTCTCATCTCCACTCAGACATGCCCCAGTGGGGCCCAGCAGAGCTCACAGTTATGCTACAAAGAACCACAGAGATTTTTCCAGCTCCCTGCAAGGGCCCTGGGCTCATTGTGAGTGCAAACTAACCGTAGGGACTTCCACAACCGCACACCCCTATATGTGCCCTTGACACACAACTGTGTCCTAAAGCGACATGAAGCACCCGGGAGTCTATTAAGGGCTCACAAATATTCCTGCGTGCATGCACACACCCGATTAAAGCAGACTGAATTGTGGGAAAGACATGCACGAGAGTCTGGTGCTATGTAACTCTCAACTGTCAATCAAAACTGTTAGTCCTTGCCTGGCTGGCTGAAGACCTAAAAGCCCTGTTTTGAAAAACACCTCTACCTAGTCGCTCAGTGCCTCTCTTGGCGTGGTCCACATCTAAACCTGAGGTGTTCTTTCTGTTCTCTCTTCAACAAACTTATTTTTGCCATGGCTAAGACCTCAGATTATTCTTTGCATCCTTACCACGAACCAAAGCCCGCAAGGCAGGGTCTTCTCCAACTGTCTGTCCGGTAAGAAACCCTGCAGTGCTGTCAGCTCCAGATGTTCGCCTTTAGAATGCTGCACCTGTCTCATCTGCCCTCACTAGACATGAGCCAACCCTCAGATATGCTAGTCCCTGGGGCTCAGTCTGTTAGCACACAGCATTTCTGTTTTGTTAAAGCCAGATAGAGCTTTCCTACTTGCTCAAGAAAAGGTTCAAGAACTCAGTAAACTCTTCTCCAAACTCCAAGTACATTAACTAGCTCCCACAGTTCTTGGGCTTTACCTTTAGCTTTGGTTTTGATTTTGGCTTTAGCTTAAAGTCTTTGGACTTAAGTGCACACAGGTGATATAATAATACTTCAGATAATATTTCATTGTCATTACCATCATCTGTCTACTTTACTATCTCAACTTTTATTCCTTTCTCCACTCACAGATGTTCATTTGAATGTGCAGATTGCATGTCTTGCCAATTCAACTTTAATATATTCTTTAAAATATACATAGGGTGGTGTCTGTATCTTTTATTTTTTTNTTCCATATATATGCGTTAGTATACTGTATTGGTGTTTTTCTTTCTGGCTTACTTCACTCTGTATAATTGGTTCCAGTTCCATCCATCTCCTTAGAACTGATTCAAATGTATTCTTTTTAATGGCTGAGTAATACTCCATTGTGTATATGTACCACAGCTTTCTTATCCATTCATCTGCTGATTAAATTTATATAAATAGTAAGATGCTATTCACCTATTAAATCATACTTTTTGTTTAAAAATTACTTTTTGGATACGTTGATATGTAAGTCAAAGGCTTTACTTTATCTGTGCAGCCTCCTAGGTATGTAGGTAACCTAGCAGCTAAAGCATTAAGAAAATTAAGGAATAGTATGTGCTTCTCTGTGGCTCAGTGGTAAATAATCTGCTGGGAAATCCCATAGACAGAGGAGCCTGGTGGGACTCCAGTTCACATCAAGAGTCAGGCACGACTCAGTGACCAAACCACAGTGTATGTATATACTCTATATATGTATGTATATGCACACTCCAAATTTCTGCTGCCACAAAAAATGTAACGATGAACAGCTGCACAGGATCAGGCCCGTGTCTCTCTCTTCTCTTGCACTGGCAGGTGGATTCCTTACCAACAGTGCCACCTGGGAACCCCAAAAACACTGGGGTCTTAACAGGCTCAGAGGAGAGATCCTACCAGAAAGGCAATTTTGGATTAAAATACCTGTTGTGCAAAGTCAAGGTCACCAGTGCTGACATGTTTGAACAACAGAACTTGGAGACTATTCAAATAGGTTTCAGACCTCCCTGATCTTTAATTTATGTGTGTCTATGTGTTTCTGTATGTCATGTATGTTACATGAATGCTTAGGAGTCATCCGATGCCTTTACACTACTTTAATAAGGTTTTGTGAGGGGCATTCCTTTATTCATTGCAGTCACCAGAAGTCATACTTCAGTGAAAACATTTGAGATGTATATGTATGTATATGTATATGTATATGTATATGTATATTTGTTGTTATTGTTCGTAACTCTGTGGTGCCCAACTCTTTGCAACCCCATGGATTGCAGCCAGGCTTCCCTGTCCCTCACTGACTCTGGAGTTTGCTCAAACTCACGTTCATTGAATTGGTGATGCCATCGAATCATCTCATCCTCTGTCATCCACTTCTCCTACCCTTATCTTTCCCAGCACCAGGGTCTTTTCCAGTGAGTCAGTTCTTTGCATCATGTGGCCAAAGTACCGGAGCTTCAGCTTTAGTCCTTCCAATGAATATTCAGGGTTGATTTCCTTTAGCATTGACTGATTTGATTTCTTTACTATCCAAGGGGCTCTTATATAAATATTCACAAACTCTATAGATTTGATTATTACATATTCAAACAGCTTGCCCAAATATCTTAAAACTCTAAATTAAATTTTAAATAAGTGAACTTTTGTTTTATCATGCTCAGGAACTCATAACTTATCTCAAGATTATAGCAATGCTTAAAAAAGTGAGTTTGAGTGAACTCTGGGAGAGGGTGATGGACAGGGAGGCCTGGCATGCTGCAGTTCATGGGGTCACAAAGAGTTGGACATGACTGAGCGACTGAACTGAATTGAACTGAAAAAAGTCAACATGGACTTTTATTTACAAGAAAATAGCTCACACAATGTCTGACAGAAATGTCAAGCTTCAGATATGGATTTAGAAAGGCTTTGACTCAGCTTTCAAGTAGTTCTCATGATCTTGAGTTCATCTGGGTATAAGATTCATACTCAGGAAGGATTGCTTATTTTTTTTTTATATACATCATGATTTAAAAAAAAACTACTTCACACAATAATTATGCAAAGGTCCTGAGTTTCTTTGAACTAGACCATGAAGAACCACTGAGGTTAGGGAGGTGCCATGCAGTTACCTACTTAAGCATGGGATAAGCCTTGCCCGGGGGCAGAGCCTTTCTTCAGAAACATCACACTGCAGAGGAAGAGGAGGCTTACACAGTTCGGAGGCCACTGCTGGCATCAGCGGAGAGGAATGCTACATATAAAAGGTTACCTGTTCATTACGCAGTCGAGAGGTGAGTCCTCAGTGGAAACGCAGGGTACTGCTAGGGAATGGAAAGTGGAGAACGCTGGACGGGCCTTTCACAAACTCTCACTTCACCTTTGAATGGTCATCCTTCTTTGACTTTCCTCTCCAACCCAGTTGATCTCTGCTTATACTGACCACATTTTACTTTCTAAACGCTGATTTGATCATGCCACAGTCTGACATTCTGCAGTTTCACACTGTGGACAGATGCAAATGGAAAAGATCTCTCATTCTAAGGATGCATCATATTTTAGGGCTTCATATTTAATACCTGTTTCTGCACAACTTTTTGTATAGCTTTTACTTTTTTTCACCATACCTGGTCATAGACTCTCACGTACCTGTGATTTTATTTCTGTTGTCTCTTCAGGCTTCTTTCTCTTTCCCATCCAGTAACTTCCACATATATTTTTCTTGTCTCTCTTTGGTATCACCATGTATGTGAACTCCCCTTTGGCTTGTCTGTGACGTTACTCCCTCTTTTGTGCTTCCATATGTCTTTATTTTTTTCCTTTATTGGGATTCCCTTGAATTTTTTCCGCAAATACTGGTTTATTTGAACCTAATTTTTATTCACATATTTTCATCTCTTTAAACATATCATTATTATTTCTGCTTGACATATGAGGTGAAGTTGCTCAGTCGTGTCTGACTCTTTGTGACCCCTTGGACCGTAACCTACTAGGCTTCTCCATCCGTGGGATTCTCCAGGCAAGAATACTGGAGTGGATTGCCATTTCCTTCTCCAAGGGATCTTCCTGACCCAGGGATTGAACCCGGGTCTCCCGCATTGGAGGCAGACACTTTAACCTCTGAGCCATCAGGGAAGCCCCTGCTTGACATATATGTACATAATAAATAAAGAAAATGCATCTGAATAAATAAATAGACATTACATTTGCTTGGTAACTAACAGTCCCCATATTTTAGTCTGTATAGACTTCTGATGATTGGGGTTTTGCATAATGTGCTAGACTGTGGATAAAAGGTCAGCTACTGGCACTTAATTGATGATTTTATGAACTTACAAGGAACCATTATAGACCAAAGAGGATAAAACTTTCAAGCTGCCCTAAGCCAGATGATGTATAATCATTATAAATAATTTCCATCTGCTAATGCAGGAGAGAGGTAGTGCCGCAGTGGTACCACATTCCCTAGGTTTCTCAGCACAAATCAAGCATCCACAGTAGTGCCTGGGACATTTGGATGTTTAATAAATGCAAGATGCTATTTTGCATTTATTAATATTTTATGAAGAGATAAGTTAGTAGCTAGGACCACCTAAAAGACAAAAGCTATATTTAATTTATCTTTCTACAGAACAACATCACATTATAATAGGTGTTCCACTAATTATCTCTTGAAAAAATACAGAAAGATAATGTTTAGGAATAAATGAGAAAAAATGTCCTGAAATCATCCTAGGTATAAAACGGTATAAAAGTGACTTTTGCAGATAACTCTACATAAAAATTAAGAGGAAAACAAATTAATTGATTATTTAATACTAAACACAACTGTTTTAAAAATACATAGGTTGTTTTAGTCATCCTAAGGCAGTTTTTCAAGTAAATATGAAAAAGATAGAGGTAAGGACAATAAAAGCAGTAAGATATGGTCCACAAATATTACAGGGAAAGTATATTGTTTGAATGATATGATTAGTCAAACATCCCTAGTTCAGTTCAGTTCAGTCACTCAGTCATGTCCGACTCTTTACGACCCCATGGACTGAAGCATGCCAGGCCTCCCTGTCCATCACCAACTCCTGGAGTCCACCCAAACCCATGTCCATTGAGTCGGTGATGCCATCTAACCATCTTATCCTCTGCCATCCCCTTCTTCTCTTGCCTTCAATCTTTCCCAGCATCAGGGTCTTTTCAAATGAGTCAGCTCTTCTCATCAGGTGGCCAAAGTATTGGAGTTGCAGCTTCAGTATCAGTCCTTCCAATGAATATCCAGGACTGATTTCCTTTAGGATGGACTGGTTGGATCTCCTTGCAGTCCAAGGGGCTCTCAAGAGTCTTCTCCAACAACACAGTTCAAAAGCATCAATTCTTCGGTACTCAGCTTTCTTTATAGTCCAACTCTCACATCCCTACATAACCATGGGAAAAACCATAGCCTTGACTAGACAGACCTTAGTCGGCAAAGTAATGTCTCTGCTTTTGAATATACTATCTAGGTTGGTCATAACTTTTCTTCCAAGGAGTAAGCGTCTTTTAATTTCATGGCTGCAATTGCCATCTGCAGTGATTTTGGAGCCCAGAAAAATAAAGTCAGCCACTGTTTCCACTTTTTCCCCATCTATTTGCCGTGAAGTGATGGGACTGGATGCCATGATCTTAGTTTTCTGAATGTTGAGCTTTAAGCCAACTTTTTCACTCTCCTCTTTCACCTTTATCAAGAGGCTCTTTAGTTCTTCATTTTCTGACATTAGGGTGGTGTCATCTGCATATCTGAGGTGATTGATATTTCTCCTGGCAATCTTGATTCCAGCTTGTGCTTCTTCCAGCGCAGCGTTTCTCATGATGTACTCTGCATAGAAGTTAAATAAGCAGGGTGACAATATACAGCCTTGATGTACTCCTTTTCNGCCTTGACGTACTCCTTTTCCTATTTGGAACCAGTCTATTGTTCCATGTCCAGTTCTAACTGTTGCTTCCTGACCTGAATATAGGTTTCTCAAGAGGCAGGTCAGGTGGCCTGGTATTCCCATCTCTTTCAATTTTCCACAGTTTATTGTGATCCACACAGTCAAAGGCTTTGGCATAGTCAATAAAGCAGAAGTAGATGTTTTTCTGGAACTCTCTTGCTTCTTTGATGATGTTGGCAATTTGATCTCTGGTTCCTCTGCCTTTTCTAAGAAGTTAACATCCTTATAAGAACTCTTAGAAATAGAAAAAAATATAAAGAGCATGAATTTACTTACTTAAAGTTAAGCTAGGATAAGAAAGGTGATCTTTTAGAGAACACACGGTTCAAGGCAAATCTTTTTCAGTTATTATCAAAAGGCATAAAAAAACTCTTTTCTTTAGCTTAAAGATTTCATTCAATAAAAGGAAAATAGATGTATAGAAATATAAAGTTTATAGCTGTAAAGTTTTGTGATAGAGGTGCAATTTCAAAGTAAAGCATTACATTGTGTAGCTGTATGTTACATTTTTATAAAAGAAAATGTGAGCTATTCATTTTTTGTTATCCCCTTAATGAACCAAAGAAATTAAGAACTCACTGAAGACATATAGTTCTAAATATAATTTTTTACTTGCAAGCTTACATTAAACTGATAACACTTCCCTGTGGAGTATGTTTTATAATCTTGATGAAATGATTTGACTGGCCCACAGTGATGCTCTGAGTTTCACTATAAAAGAGGTTAATACGCCTGTGATGGTGCACTCCTACATTCTCTAATGGCATGAGTATGACCGATCTATTTTTATTGAAATTATTTAATTTTGGAAGCCTGAGTTAATACCTCTTTGCCTCAGGAGGAAAATATGATGTTTATGCTTAGGAACCAGAGATGATAAATTTAGCCATTATACTGAGCCTTTACATAACCATGCATTATCTTTCCCTTGCTGTGCTGCTTATCAGAGCTGTAAGCTATTTCTCTATAAAACAAATATGTGTATCCTGCATTTACAAACTATCTTGTCTATGTTGTGTTCCTAGTTTTTGTACTTGAATTTATTACATATGGCAAAGAATGCAGTTAATTCACTAAATGCATACATACTGCTTATTGCTTAAGTCCTGTGTGCCCAGCCCCACACGGTCCCTGGGGAGTCCACCATCACCACTGAGATGCTGATGCTGCCTCTGTAGTCCTTATGTGCAGGTAAGGTAGCATGCTAAGGATCTGGCTCTCACAGCATGGTTCTGTAGGTAAATGAGCTTATCAGACTGGCTGTATTGAAGACGTGGCAAAGTCAGCAGCAACTCTTTTTGATTGGGATGTCAGAACAAAACAGCTCAACAAAACTGATCTCCAAGGATACTAAAGCAGTGGTTTCTCAGCAGAGGGAAATTTTGTGTCCCTCTCCCTTCCCCGCTCACCCAAAAAGCTATTCGACAGTGTCTGCAGACCCTTTTTACTACCGACATCTAATGGGAAAAGAGCAGAGATGTTGCTAAAAATCCTGTATTCTACAGGAGAGCCTCCAACTGCCCCACGCCCCAACAATTATTTTTGTCTCAAAATGTCAATAAGATCTAAATTGAGAAATCTTGTACTAAAGTGGGTATACAAAAGTCTAAGGGCCAAGACATCGATTTGCTCTTTTGGATAGCTTTGAATTTAAGTTGCTCAATTTAGGACTGTGAAAACAGAAGTAAATTCTTTGTCACCAATAAAATGCACAATTACTGAGTACTATCTGGGGAGAATATTTATTTTAATAGATGCCCTTAACCATATTGTTTTATCTCTTAAGTGTAAATAAAGGCATGGGCACTGGTTTCTTGTCTTGTTTGGTTTTGGTACTTTAAAAATCTCCAGCTTTTGTTCCAGAAACACAGCTTTAGAGAAGTAGTAACAATTTCTGGGTGATTCACTTACTTTTTACTTTCTCTGTGACCTAAAAAACAAATTAAAAAATTGAAAGTTGGAAGTTTCTGTCCTACTTGTTTTTCTGAACTCTTTCTGCTAAACTGAAGAATCTCCTGGTGTAATTTGCACAGTTCAACTGAAATGATCACTGAACAAACATCCCAAGGTGGGGCATCATGTCTTGAGAAGTTAACATCATGTTTTGCCAAATCAACATACCCAAAGATATTCTGTTCTCTTCAGTCAAATCCATATGAGTCACTTTTCCCCTCTAGCTTTCAGTTGCTTGCTTGGTATTATAGCTGTTTTGTCCACTCATTGTACAGTCTTGTAAGGTTCTTTGAGAAATGTCTTTGAATGATAAAATGCTACACATGTACAAGTGATTGTTGATTTTGTTGCCTGCTTCCTGCAGGGGCTCTGACATGATGGAAGGCCTGGCCTGAAGCCACCAGTTATCCCTGCCAATCATCAGCCACAGTATATCTCTGCCCTCTTCCAACACCATCACACTCTGGCAGCTTCTCTAGTTATTCTTGATAAAATTCTTTTGAGGCTGATTATAATCATCATTCATATTTCTTTCAGTTACCAAAAGTATAAATCTAAAGCACCATTAATAACATGAAATAATACTTAAAAAAAAAATTGAAACCATGTGTCTGACCTTGAGATTTCAATTTTTTCATTCATTTTTTCAGGCCAAAAAATAATGATAAAATGGGGGGATACCTCTTTTAGGAAAAAAAAAAATACCTTAAAATCAATGTGTAATTTTAAAATACTCACTATATGCAAAATATTTCATTAGATATTGAGAAATATTTAAAAATAGATAAGCTGGTCCCCTTGTCACACTGAATAGGCTATTATCTAGACATGAGACAGCCACTTCCTTCGAAAGCCTTTTGACAACAGCAAAGACTGGATGCTGAAATGCTACTACAGGAAATCTCCTGTATTTTCACATAATTCCATGCCAGCAGAAAGTTGATAAAATCAGGACAAAGGGGCAGATCGGTGGAGGAAAAGAGAGAGTTACAAAACTGAGGTTGAAAAGGTAGCTTTAACTGATATCACACGGGGCTTCCCCAGTGGCTCAGCACGTGAAGAACCCCTTGCAGCGCAGGAGACGGGGAGACTCAGGTTCAGTCATGGGGTCCGGAAGATCCCCTGGGGGAGGAAAATGGCAACCCACTCCAGTATTCTTGCCTAGAAGATCCCATGGACAGTGGAGTCGCAAAGAGTCAGACGCAGCTGAACAACGGACACATGCACAATATTATGCGGGACATTGAAACTCATGCTAAGGGGTTTGAACCCTATCAGAAAATGAAACTGCTTCCCGGAAAAACTGAAGAAGAAAGAACAACAGTTGTCCAAATAAGTCTGGGACCATTTTTTTTGTCATGATTTTCAGCAGGCTTACCTAACTTTGACTTAGGACAAAGTGTCTTAGGACAAACACCATTAAAGCTGCTTAACATGAATATTTGAGATTAGACAAAAAAATTTTCTATGTGTGGGAAGAGAAATTATTTCAGCATGAATCATGATTTCATATTTTCAAAATGTTTGGCTCATTGAACTAACTATGACTCTACCTACCTATGTAATTATTCAGTGAATATTTCTTTGAATGTTTTGCAAAAGTGAAGTTTACAGTTGAATTCGTGATAGAAAAGTAAAGTAATGCTCAAAATTCTCCAAGCCAGGCTTCAGCAATGCGTGAACCATGAAATTCCAGATGTTCAAGCTGGTTTTAGAAAAGGCAGAGGAACCAGAGATCAAATTGCCAACATCTGCTGGATCATGGAAAAAGCAAGAGAGTTCCAGAAAAACATCTATTTCTGCTTTATGGACTACGCCAAAGCTTTTGACTGTGTGGATCAAAAAACTGGAAAATTCTGAAAGGGATGGGAATACCAGACCACCTGACCTGCTTTCTGAGAAATCTGTATGCAGGTCAGGAAGCAACAGTTAGAACTGGACATGAAACAACAGACTGGTTCCAAATAGGAAAAGGATTACGTCAAAGCTGTATATTGTCACCATGCTTATTTAACTTATATTCAGAATACATCATGAGAAATGCTGGGCTGGATGAAGCACAAGCTGGAATCAAGATTGCCAGGAGAAATATCAATCACCTCAGATATGCAGATGACACCACCCTTATGGCAGAAAGTGAAGAACTAAAGCGCTTATTGATGAAAGTGAAAGAGGAAAGCAAAAACGTTGGCTTCAAGCTCAACATTCAGAAAACTAAGATCATGGCATCCAGTCCCATCACTTCATGGCAACTAGATGGGGAAACAGTGGAAACAGTGGCAGACTTTATTTATTTGTTTATTTGAGCTCCAAAATCACTGCAGATGGCAATTGCAGCCATGAAATTAAATGACACTTACTCCTTGGAAGGAAAGTTATGACCAACCTAGACAGCATATTAAAAAGCAGAGACATTACTTTGTCAACAAATTTCCGTCTAGTCAAGGCTATGGTTTTTCCAGTGGTCATGTATGGATGTGAGATTTGAAGTATAAAGAATTCTGAGCACCAAAGAATTGATGCTTTTGAACTGTGGTGTTGGAGAAGACTCTTGAGAGTCCCTTGGACTGCAAGGAGATCCAACCAGTCCATCCTAAAAGAGATCAGTCCTGGGTGTTCATTGGAAGGACTGATGTTGAAGCTGAAACTCCAATACTTTGGCCACCTGATGCGAGGAGCTGACTCATTTGAAAAGACCCTGATGCTGGGAAAGAATGAGGACAGGAGGAGAAGGGGATGACAGAGGATGAGATGGAGAGATGCCATCACCAACTCGATGGAAATGAGATTGAGTGAACTCCGGGAGTTGGTGATGGACAGGGAGGCCTGGCATGCTGCGGTTCATGGGGTCCCAAAGAGTCAGACACGACTGAGCGACTGAACTGAACAAACCTGAACTAGTGATAGAAATATCACTAATTAATGTATAAAATTATATATATATATATATAATCACAGAGCTCTTATATTTGCATAGGTATAAGGAACATATCTGCATGAGATAGTGAAGGACAGGGACGCCCGGAGTGCTGGAGTTCATGGGCTTGCAAAGGGTTGGGCACGACTTAGAGACGGGACAACAGCAGCAAAGGCATCTAAGAGTGGCATTTGATTAATAAGGCTGATATAAATGCCTACATTTGGAGGATGACTTATTCATTTTTCTACAAATATTGGGCACAGACATCGTTTTAGGTTTTTAGGCTGTAGCAGGACCAAGCTGGGAAAACCACTGCCTTCACTGAGCCTCATGCCCATGAGTGAGATGGGCAGCAGTCAAGTTGGATAACTGTAACATCAGAAGGGGTCGACAGAGGCTGAGATGGTTGGATGGCATCACTGCCTCAATGGACTTGAGTCTGAGCAAAGTCCTGGAGCTGGTGATGGACAGGGAAGTCTGGCGTGCTGTAGTCCGTGGGGTTGCAAAGAGTCAGACAGGACCGAGCGACTGAATTGAATGAACATACAAATTTGTAAAATATTATGCTCACCATTAGATGTGGATTTAAGGTATAAAAGAAGGTAAATAAGATTAACAATAGTGTCAAAATATGTAGTGTCAATTCCAAGAATGGAATTGCACTCTATCGACATGGAAACGGCTGAAACAGAACATTCTGAGGGTAAGGATCAGGAGTAGAGCTAATGCGGAGGTTTCTCTTGATGTTATTCATCAACATCTAAATAAGAATACATTTTACTGTCAGATACCAGATGGACTCATGAGTCTGAATTTCAAGGGGGCGGTGTGTCAGTGAAGATACAGCATTGGCACACATGGTAACAGGATTTCACAAGAGACGAGTGTAAACGGTAAAGCTCAGAGAAGACATGAATAACTGGGGTGCTCCGATGAGCCTAGGGATGACAGCGAAATTGCTACAACATAAAAGAAATGGGCTGCGGAGGAGACAAACATAGACAAGTAAATCACACAGGGGACTCTAACTAAATAATCTGAGTAATTGAGTGAAAGAATAAAAAGATTATTAAAAATTTTTAATAGTCATGCTATTTGATTTAGAAACCAAAGAATTTTTGGCTTCTCCCGTCCTTGTCGCTTGTCACATTCTGACCTGATAATTCAAGCTTAGTCAATGAAAACTTGGTCCCTCATTCACTGTTTGCCTCTTCATCCGCATTTCTGTCGTCACTGTGAACAAGTCCATCATCATCATAGATAATGCATCCAGCAGTCCAGCCTCCTCTCCCCTCGACCTCCTAACTGTTCGCAGAGTTCACCTTCATTCTGTTACATCCACTCACTGCCAGAGTCACATTGTGGATCTTGCTGTCACCAGGAGTTGTTCACTTAAGAAATTCTTAACGTTAATGTTCAATGCTGGAATAACAGTACATGTAATACTACCTGAAAATGAAATTTATGAAAAGTGTTCCTCTAAAAATGAAAATAAGTAAGTAGATTTGGATTCCCTTATGAGTCAGATGAATATAATACAGTTCTCTGCTTTTAATAACTCAGTTATTATAATTTTAATTGCTACTCATTTATTATTGTTGTTGCTAGAGTACTGTGGCTAATTCTGTGGAAAAGTCTTTATCGTTAACATCCTGATCTTTTAGTATTATGTTGTATTACGGACACATAGTTCTTTAACATCTGGACATATGC
Organism: Redunca redunca; assembly: GCA_006410935.1. Taxonomy (NCBI): domain Eukaryota; kingdom Metazoa; phylum Chordata; class Mammalia; order Artiodactyla; family Bovidae; genus Redunca; species Redunca redunca. The sequence continues at coordinate 263,806 of SJYQ01005449.1, forward strand.
CCAGATGTTAGGGCTCCCAGTTTAGGACTGGAACGGCACCTTATAAAGGTACTTTGGTACTTTGGGACTCAGGTCATAGTGATATTTCAATATTGTCCCTTAGCTGGTGGGTGAAACCTGGGTTCAGTCCCTGGGTCAGGAAGATCCCCTGGAGAAGGGAATGGCAACTGACTCCAGTATTCTTGCCTGGAGAATCCCATGGACAGAGGCAGCTGGCAGGCTACAGTCCATGGGGTTGCAAAGAGATGGACAAGACTGAGCAACTAACCAATTAACACCTTGATTAAACTACCCATTGTTATTGTAAATAAGTCATATTTCTCTAGAATTCACTTGCAGCTTTCATCTCAAAACAGAAAGGTGAAATTTCATCTGGGCATGATTTTTGCTGGTACCATACTTTACTAATAAGATTTGTTTGCATAAGAAATAACATTTTTCGAAGTATTCCAGTTTCACATTAATGGCCATGAGCTTTTTCAAGCACAGAAAAGCTTGATGGTTTTTTAGAAAAACAAGCAGTAGAGTAAAAATGGAGTATTTGAAAAGAGAAGAAAATTGCTCTGAATCTCAAATATTTTAAGATATATTGCTGTCACACAAGATCACCTCTATAAACATCCTTCTACTTGTTTTCTCCAGAAGTATTTTCTGTATAAATTACATATTGTCAGGCTTAGATCATATTTCATGCCCTAAGAGCCTTTGCCAGATCTTGCAGCTGTAATAAATAACAATCAGGAGATACTGTTAAAAAGTATCACAAATTTAACTGTTTAACAAATAGACTCCTACTTAAAGACTAATGTTCTGTTTTTCGTGGGCTTAAAGATTAGACATACTTAAGGATAATTCTATATCACTTATTAGTTTTTGTCAGGAATAGTTTATTTTTCCCAAACTGAGAAATCTGAGATTTATTCATGCTTAGTATCTATGATCCTATTCTTCTCAGGATAACTACAAATATCTTTAGTATTTAGAATTATTGTTAGGAGAATAAATGTGCCGTGTCACTCAGTCATGTCCAGCTCTTTGGTACCCCATAGACTGAAAGCTGCCAGGCTCCTCTGTCCGTGGGATTTTTCAGGAAAGAATACTGGAGCGTGTTGCCATTTCCTCCTCCAGGGGATCTTCCCAATCCAGGGATCACACACATGTCTCCTGTGTCTTTTTCATCTGCAAGTGTATGCTTGATCCCTGAGCCACCTGGGAAGTCCACAGGAGAATAAATAATAAATACATTCTCTTTAAAAGACAAACAAACAAACAAACAAGAAACCTGACATTTATTGTTGATATTTAGCAATTTCCAAAACTTTACCTGCAAAATATTTAGCAATCTTAGGGATTACAGAGCTAATTACTGCATGTTGCTACTTCACATTCCTTAATGCACTGCCAAAGGTAGCTGAAAACAGAAACACAAAAATGTGGGGAGGGATAGTAAGAAAAAAGTGGCACTTCTCTCTTGCTTTATCTTATGTCATCAAATGTTCACTCTCTATCTCCTACTCAGTTGCCAGCTTCCCATCTGTTGAGTTACAAAGAACAGGTTCTCCACGGCTTTGGGCTTCCAGTGGCTCAGTGGTAAAGAATCTGCTTGCAGAGTAAGAGACATAGGAGAAATCAGTTTGGTCCCTGGGTTGGGAAGATGCCCTGGAGAAAAGAATGGCAACCCATTCCCTTATTCTTGCCTGGAGGATCCCACAGACAGTGGGTAGGGTCACACAGTCGGACACTGCTGAAGCGACTCAGCACAAGCACACAGCCAGCTGTTTCTAGTGTATTTTCAAGGGCATCTAAATTCAGGGTACATTCAAAACCTCCATTTGGTTTATTTAAATACCAGAATATTCTTTGCAAGAAAATCGTGAAACAGTATTCTCAGACTATAATTTTGTAAACATGTTTTAAGGTGGTAGGTATATTTTTAACCTTTCTCCTTTTTTTCTTTAAATGTTAAAAGATAGATTCTATTTAATCTATTTTGTTTTGGTCAGGAACACATGTTTCCTTATTAATTCTTCATAAGAAAGCCATTTCACAGTGAGAGTAGACATCTCAAATCTCAAATTGAGCTTAAAGTTTGATTCTAAAATGAGGGATATACAAATAATAGAATATTGCTATAGAATTTATTTATTAAATGCTAGTCTATTTTACTTTTTCCTTTTTGTCTCTGATGAAATTCTATGATATCTGTATTTTTGTTACATATATATATATATGTATGCATTTAGGAAACATTCCTATATAAATGCATGCATATATATATATATATATNTCCTATATAAATGCATGCATATATATATATATATTTAGGGAACATTCTTTGGGCAGGTTTTATATATAAGGCACTATACAAAATGATAGTGACTCAGCCTAGCTCATCAGAACTGCTATACTAGTGGGAAAGACAAACTTCTAAACAAACAGAAACAAAACAAAATCTTAAATGCAACTCAATACATGCTTATTAAAGGGCTGTAAAAGACTATGAGAATAAGAAGAAGTGACAAAAGTAGGCCTAATATGAAAATAAGGCCACATTTTAAGATTACAGGGTTTACTTTGCCTTAGCAACCTAAATCAGCTTCATTATTATGCATGCTAACTAAGCAGGGCAAAATAAGGTAGAGTTAAGCAGAATTATTTAGCTAATTACTGTGTTTCCAAATCTTAAATCCAGTATTGAATCTCTTCTTTTACAAAAACTTTTGGTATATTTCTAGTTTTTAATGATTGTGTGACATTCAGTTTTCATTTTCACCAGTGGATAGATGCTTCCAGCTTATGGACAAATTAATTTTTGTCTTTGCACTAAAACTTGACATCACAGATTTTAAAACAATTAGTAGTTTTTTATAATAGAATGAAATTAGTATTAAAAACATAATAAGTGTTGCATTGATTTGCCTGAAAAGTATAATTTCCTGAAATGTAGCCAGTAAATTATTTGTTTTTTCATCTGAAAAATAAATTGCCCTTGGAAAAAAGAACTAAATTACTTACAAAGCACTGATTGACTGGAAGACTATATACATATTTTCCATATATATATATATTCTGCTTTGAGATTGGAACAGAGTATGGATAATTTAAAGTGATATTTGCATACAGGCTTGAAATATACTCAAAGTTTATATTCAGATATAAGTATATCTGAAGTTTGTAATTAGACAACTTTTAAATTATAATGAGAAATTCTAGTCCAAACAAAATAACATAGACCCACTTTTCCTTGCTACTTCCAACTAAGCACATGTATAAACTGTGGAGCTGTATACCAAGGTCACAGCTGTGGAACTCTATACCGACGTCACAGGATAAAAGTCTCCAGGATTAGCTGAGCCCCAGGGCAACTGTTGCCATGGGCCTCCTGATCCACACTGGCCAGCTCCCTCACTCCATATTAGGTAAAATACCCACCTTATAGCACCTAACCAATCATGCAGTGCCACCCCTCCATCAGGACTTTTCTTTATCTTGAGGCTATAAAAACCGTCTAGTAACCCATGAAAGGAGTCGACTTTGCCTTGTCTCTCAGGAGGTTGGCCCACTGTGTTGGCAGTGCCCTCGTTCTTTTTGCTCTTTGTTGTTAAGAAGGTCACTCTCTTTTGAAATGGTCTATGTCTGGAAACTGTTTTTACTGTCTTTGCATGGGCCATCACATAAACTCTGAATATGTTGCAGATGGCAACAAAAAAGAACTCTGAAAAGTAGTAAGAGGATTGCAAACTGATTTGGGAATCCAGCACCAGGGGAACAGAGCAAGAACAGGAGGCCTTACATTCTTCCATCTTGCAGAAGGGCTGCCCCCAAACTTGGGTGGCACAGTGGTAAAGAATCCAACTGCCAATCCAGGAGATGAAAGAGACACAACTTTGATCCCTGGGTTGGGATGATGCCCTGGAGGAGGAAAGGGCAACCCACACACACTCCTGCATTCTTGCCTGGGAAATCCCACGGACAGAGGATCCTGGTGGGCTATATCCCCTGGGGTTGCGAAGAGTTGGACACGAGTGAGCAACTGAGAAGCCAGGCACATATACAATCTTTCTTCTACTGAACAGAGCGGGATTCCTCTGGCAACCTCAAGACACCTGACACCGACAAGTGGGGTAGTTGAGGCCCTGCCAAAAATAAGCAGCCAGAGGAAATACTCAGTAAAGAAATAGAAACTGAATTAAGTACTAAATGGAAATTAAACAGCTGAAAACTAAAATAAAATCGCACTGGGTAGTCTTGGTAATAGAATGGAGATGACAGCAACTTGAGATTAGACAATGGAATTTACCCAATTGTAATAATAAAGAGTAAAAAGACTGAAAAGAAAAAGGGTAAAATAGTGAGGATGAACTTTCCTCATTATTAATGGCTGTAAACTTATCACATTTAGTAAAAATCACAAATCCAAAGATCTAAGAAATTTAGAAAATCTCACAAAAGATAAACGAATCTATGTCAAGATGTATTTTGGACTTTCAAAAACTAAAGACAAAAAACAAATTTGAAAACAGCCAAAAATAAATAATGCTATCCTTGTAACAGAACACCATTTGGAATGACAGTTTATTTCTCATCAGAAATCAGGGAGATCAGAAGGAAGTAACATAACATGCTATTTTATAAGTTTTGAAAGAAAAAAATGCCAATCACAAAATCTACAACCATTCATGAAGAGTCCTTCTCATATGAAGAAAAACTGAAATAATTTATTACTAACAGACCTATCTTTAACCATTCACTAAAAGAAGGTCTTCAAATGGAAAGTAATGATAAAATACAGATCTTAGAATGCATGAATGAAGAAGTTGTGAAAAGAATTGCATCAGGAGTGATGGAGCTGTGACGTAAAGACCTCCAGGGTTGCTGCTTGTACCGGACTATTGCTGAACATTCTGAATTAAAGCTGCTGAAAAATTGCTGAGCTGCCAAAGAGAGAACTGTTGCCGAGAACTGGAATTTTTCTCAACTAAAGGAAACATACCTTTTCTAGTAACAGGTAAGGTACATTCCCTAACCCAATTATATATATAGAACAATTTTACCTTCCAATCCAAATTCTTGGTAAACAATCTGTGTAAAGCTGCATTAACTTTCTCTCTTCCCTATAAAACCCTCTACTCAACTTCCTTTGCTGGGATACTGTTCTAGCTTCCTCCATAACACACAAATTGAAATTCTAAGAACCCAGATTTATAGTTTGTAGTTCTTTCTGCTGATGAAAGGAATATCTAAAGACCATAAGATACATGGCTCTTTTCTACATGTTTCATAAATTATATTGGATGATTTAAAATTGATACCATTAATACTCAGAATAATATTTAAAAAGAAGGATTTTAAAGGGCACAGATGGACATAAGAATTATGTGCATCAAAGTGGCAAAAAGTTAATGCAAATCAATGGCTATATGTTGTGTGTGT
>SJYQ01005449.1:269245-283744 GCA_006410935.1 Redunca redunca
TAGAAATAAACAACAAAATACAACAGGAAAATCTCAAAATATTTAGAAATGAAGCAATATACTACTAAATAGTTAACTTGTAAGAAAAATAAAAAGTTTTGAAGGAATTTAAAACCACATAAACTGGAAAAAAAAAGAAAGGAAAAGAAATGTGTAAAGCAACTGAGGTATTTCTAAAGAGGGAGATCTATAGCATTAGATGCTTACATTAGAAACAAGTAAGTTTCATATCAATAACCTAAGTGTCAAACCTAGAAATGGAAGAGCAGAATAGGTCAAAGGCTAGCAAAAGAAAGGAAATAATAAAGGTTAAAAACCATTGAAAATTTTAAAAGAAGAGAATACAGAAATTACTAAAAACAAAAAACTAATTCTTTTAGAAAAATCAATACAGTTGACAAGACTGTCAAGGTGGACAATAATAAACAGAAGATGCAGTATTCAGAATGATGCAGAAGGTCATCAGTATTGATTGAAATTGAAGATATAATGGCGGATGCTGCAGCCATTGTACAGACAGTAAAGGAACAGTGGGGATAATTTTAGACTCATAAATTTTCTCAAAATCCACAAGCTACCAAAACTCAGTCAAGATGATATTGGCAATATAAGTAGCCTTATAAACACAAAGGCAATTTAATCTGTAATTTGAATGCTCCTAAAAATGTTTCATATTCAATTGATTTTACCAGCCAAAACTATTACACATTTAAAATATAATTTACAATAATTGTGTGAAATATCTTCCAGAGTGTAGAATAGGATGGAAAACTTCCCAGTTCATTTTATGAGGTCAGTATTACTGCGATTCTAAAACAAGAAAAGGCAGTACAAAAAAACACAGACCAATACTTCTTGACTTTATAGGCAAAATCCTCAAAAAATATTATCATACAGTATCCAGGAGTGCATAAACAAAATAGTACAAATGATCAGAAATACAAGGCATGTTTAAAATTCAAAAACCAAGCATAACATTGCATCAATAAGACAAAGGGGAAAGATCCTATGATATTTTCTATGTCGATCAATATTGATATAGAAAGACATTTAACAAATTCCAATGCCCATTAATTTAAGAAAAATAAAAATAAAAACACCTGACAAATTACCAAAAGAAGGAAATTACCTCAGCTCAATAGAAAAGCATTAAAAAATCCTGGAGCTAGTAGCACACTTAATGGTGAAATTTGGAACGCTTTCCTCCTGAGATCAGGAATAAAGCAAGACTGTCTACTCTATCACTTTTATTCAAACTTGTATCCAAGTATCCATTTCAGAAGGACAATAAACAAAAGTATGCAGATCAAAAAGGCAGAGGTTACACTCTTTGTATTTGAGGATGACATGATTATTTATGTAGAAAATGCATAAACATTTACAAAATTTCTCCTAGGATTTTTAGCTAGTGAGTTTACCAAGTTTGGGGGATTTAAAATCAACACATGGAAATCAGTTGCATTTTCAAATGTTTATTACCACTTCACATAAACTACTTAGCTATTCACTTAACAAAATATTTAAGAAAATTACATGCAGATAATTACAAAAGGGTGATGAAAGAAATACAAGAAACCTAAATAAATGGAGGGACACATTGTGGTCACGGACTGACAATTTCAACATAGTAAACTTGTCTATTGTATCTATGTGTCTGATGCAGTTTCTGTCAATACTCCCAGAAGATATTTTTCATTAACATATATAAGCTTGTTGCCAAATTTACATAGAAAGGCACAGGCCATAATATAGTTAAATGAGTTTTGACAAAGAAGAATAAGTTGGGGAGATTTAACTATGGTGTCATTTGTAAGGATAAAATTTTGTAGACATGGTAAACAAACTTGTGATTGATAAGAATAGGGATGATGGGTGGTTGGGCGGTGGAAGTATTTACAAAAAGGCAGCAGGAAGGGTCCTTGTGAGGTTACGACTGTTTAGAATACTGACTCCAGCAGTGAACATACACCTAACCGTGGGATTCAGTTCTATGGAATTTGACTAACACACACACACGACTGGAAGTGAAACTGAGGAAATATGTCAATATATGTAAGATATTCTCTTTGGAGAAATTAGGCAAATTCTGCGGGAGAGAACTCTATATTGCTTTTTAACAACTGTGTGTGAATCCGTAATTATCTTGATTAAAAATTCAATTAAAATATAATAAAAGCTCACTGTAGGACCAGGAACAAGAAAGAATTCAAAAATTCTTGTATTACCTGCTTAGCTTCACCTTGTTCACTACACCATATTGCATAGTCAATAAATTATAACAGCTTGCCACCAGGGAAGCCCATGAATATGGCGTGGGTAGCCTATCCTTTCGCCAGGAGTCTTCTCGACCCAGGAATCAAACCGAGGCCTCCTGCGTGGTAGGCTGTTTCTTTACCAGCTGAGCTACCAGGGAAGGCCTCACTTTCACTTTCTTTCACCTGCTTAGCTTCATCTTGTTCGATATATTATATTGAGTAGTCAATAAAGTAAGACCTCTTGAGGGCAACTGTATGTATCTCTGTACCATTAAATCTGACACTGAGTTTTTCATACTACAAATGCTCAAGAAATGGTTAATAAATAAATGAATAAAATAGAAAAAAAAACTGGAAACATTTATTCAGTTTACCCTCATTTTACTGTATGAATTATTCAGAGCTTTTCTAGGGATCAAGAAAAAATATTTCAATTTAATCTAACATCTTGGAACTCATCTGCCAATAAGTAAATCTTACAATTTCTTTTTGTTTATCTCAAAAAAGATGAAACTGTGAATAAAGAAATTGACACCAAATCCATACTCATATTTCTCCAGTATTTATTTCATCAGTAAATAATTCTCAAGGATAATCTGCAAATGTACTACCTTTCCTGGCTGAAAGAGTTATAAGGTGCCCTATATTGGTTGATAGAGAAGATGGTTTTAATTGGCCCTACTTAGTTTTGCTTCTATGAAGCTGGCATTTGTGAACCAGGAGTTATTTTATTTGGTATCATAATGACCCCCTCTTCATCGTCATTAAGAGACAAAATCCAGTTTTTCTGGTGAAAGGAAATGAAGAACTTGAATGCCTTCACCAGCAGATCTCTGTCCTGGTGAGAAATAGGCAACCTGGGTTTGTTGAGAAAGAATCACCATGGGCATACAGTTGCTCATAAAGTGTTCTGCAAACAATTACCTAAGTTACTTCCAAGCCTTAAATAAAAATAAGCCTAAAAGGACATTTAAATATAAAAAATGTGTATTTTCCCAAAGAACAACATTAGTGATTCAGCTTCTTCAATCCCACCAGCTTCTGTGAGTTCAGTCTCTCAGTCATGTCTGACTCTCTGCAACCCCATGGACCTCCGCACGGCAGGCCTCCCTGTTCATCACCAACTTCTGCGGTTTACTCAGACTCCTGTCCACTGAGGCAGTGATGCTGTCCAGCCATCTCATCCTCTGTGGCCCCCTTTCCTCCCGCCTCCAGTCCTGCCCGGCCTCAGGGCCGTTTCCAGACTTACACTAGTCACACAGTTGAACTCTGCTCACATGCTGCATATATTGGGTGGGCCAAAAAGTTCCTTCAGCTTTAAAGTAAAAATAAAAGACACACTTTTCATTTCCATCAAGAACTTTTATTGAAAAAAAAATATCTTCACTGTTTTGTTTTACTATCTTCTGGTACTTTTTAGGCAACTTACTAATTCCACCTTCCCCCAAATTGTTATCTTTTTGAACAAAGAATTTTTCCAGGTGACTTTTACAGTCTTCCAGGGAATTGAATTTTTTTTTTCCATTAAGAGAATTTTGTAAAAAAAAAAAAAAAAGGAATTCCAAAGGCACACTTTGATGAGTACAGTGGATGAATCAACTTCTCAGTCTAGCTTTAACAGTTTTGGCCAGGTCATCAAAGAAACACATGGTCTTGCATTATCCTAATGGACAGTTATACATTTTTCTTGTGACTAATTCCAGATGCTTTTCATTGAATGTTGCTTTCACTTGGTCTAATTGAGAGTAGTACTTATTGGAATTAATTGTTTGGTTTTCGGAAGGAGCTCATAATAGAGGATACCCTTCCAATCCCACCACGTATACAGCCTCATCTACTTTGTATGAAGACCTGCCTTTGGTGTGGTTGAATTTTTACCTTTCTTGAAATAATAAAGAATAATATGACAAAATATTGCTTTTTTCTTCCATCTTTAAAATTGAAGTGGCTACACAAAATGCTTTTAAAATGGTATTGAAAAAGACTCTTGAGAGTCCCTTGGACTGCAAAGAGATCCAACCAGTCCATCCTAAAGGAGATCAATCCTGGGTGTTCATTAATACTTTGGCCACCTGATGTGAAGAACTGACTCACTGGAAAGGACCCTGATGCTGGGAAAGACTGAAGGCAGGAGGAGAAGGGACAACAGAGGATGAGATGGTTGGATGGCATCACCAACTCGATGGACATGGGTTTGACTAAACTCTGGGAGTTGGTGATGGACAGGGAGGGCTGGTGTGCTGCAGACCATGGGCTCCAATGAGTCAGACATGACTGAGTGACTGAGCTGAACTGAATTGAACACAAAATTCACCATTTTTTTTAATGCACACTGATAAGACAGCTATCACAATATTGTCCAACAAAACTGTTTCAAATGAAAAGTTAAAATCAGCTAAAGGCTACCTTATGAAAATAATAATAATACTAATAAAACTATCACCTGTGATACTTACTTCAGACTACTAATTCTGAGTTACCTTCAGGCTCACTGAACTTGAATTTGTGCTTTACTTCACCATGCTTTGTGCTCACAGTGTATGTTAACAGTAAGTGTGGACTCAGAAACTTGCAAGAGATGCGCCCAGCCAAGAAAAGAATCTGGAGAACTAACCTTTGCTATTTTATTTTACTTTTTTTTTTTTTTTTTTTTTATTGTTTGCTGTGATGTTTCTTTAGCAAGATACTTCTCTTCTAGAAAGGCAAGTTTCCGGCTCCTACCCACTATTTTATTACCCATGGTTGCAGCTTCCACACATTTACTAGCTCAAAACTTTGGGCTGGAAGAATCACAAGTTGGAATCAAGATTGCCTGGAGAAATATCAATAACCACAGATATGCAGATGACACCACCCTTATGGCAGAAAGTGAAGGGGAACTAAAAAGCCTCTTGATAAAAGTGAAAGAGGAGAGTGGAAAAAGTTGGCTTAAAGCTCAACATTCAGGAAACTAAGATCATGGAATGTCTCCCATCACTTCATGGGAAATAGATGGGGAAACAGTGGAAACAGTGTCAGAATTTATTTTGGGGGCTTTAATTTCACTGCAGATGGTGACTGCAACCATGAAATTAAAAGACACTTACTCCTTGGAAAGAAAGTTATGACCAACCTAGACAGCATATTCAAAAGCAGAGACATTACTTTTCCAACAAAGGTCCGTCTAGTCAAGGTTATGGTTTTTCCTGTGGTCATGTATGGATGTGAGAGTTGGAATATGAAGAAGGCTGAGCACTGAAGAATTGATGCTTTTGAACTGTGGTGTTGGAGAAGACTCTTGAGAGTCCCTTGGACTGCAAGGAGATCCAACCAGTCCATTCTAAAGGAGATCAGCCCTGGGATTTCTTTGGAAAGACTGACGTTAAAGCTGAAACTCCAGTACTTTGGCCACCTCATGTGACGAGTTGACTCATTGGAAAAGACTCTGATGCTGGGAGTGATTGGGGGCAGGAGGAGAAGGGGAAAACAGAGGAGGAGATGGCTGGATGGCATCACCGACTCGATGGACATGAGTTTTGGTGAACTCCGGGAGTTAGTGATGGACAGGGAGGCCTGGTGTGCTGTGATTCATGGGGTTGCAAAGAGTCGGACATGACTGAGCGACTGAACTGAACTGAACTGAAAGTTGCCTTAACAATTTTTAGGGAGAAGAAAAGAAAGGAAGATAGAAAAATCCTTGTTGTTTTCAGGTATTGGAGCCCTCTCATTTTTGTTCCCTGTTCTTCAACAAAAACACAAAGGAAGGAAATCAAAAGTGCCTCTCTGCTGCTAACAAATTCTGCCATGAAGCTTCTATTTCAGCAGCTTCTATTTGTTACACAGTAATATATATACTTTCTAGTATGATGTCTAAATAGATACTTCAAAACATCCTTGAGGTTTTGAAGTACTTTAATCTTGTTTCTGGGCTATGTGCATACGGCAACAGTCTGTAAGTGCATTTTGAGGATGCTTATAAAGAGGCCTGTGTTAGAGGGGTGTCCACAGCTCCCTGCAGGACTTGGGAGACTCATGGGGGTAAGACTCCATTCAATCGCCCAGCAAGCAGTATTGAGTGCCTACCGTGTGCCTGTGCCTGGGAATATATTAAGGAATCATGATGAAAGGATACATAAAACATGGCTGCTGTCCTCAAGGCTCGGACAAGTTTTATTGAGGAGACAAACAAGAAGACAAGAAAAATGCAGTAAAGAAATATGGGCGAACAAATGGCTCTCTGGGCATAAAAAGAAAGAGAGACAGAAAAGTCAGCCTCCGGGAGCAACAGCCAGAGGCTGGAATATAATTTGAGGAGTGGTAATAAATAAGGAAGAAGGCACTGGGGTTCGGACACAGAACGATGAGGTGAAAGGTGTGCTGAATAGTGGATTTATCCTGATGCCAACAGAAGCAAACTGAGGAGTTTTGTGATCCAATTTGATTATTTGCTAAGGAACGGAAGCTCAAGTCATAGGGACAAGTTAGGAGTATACAGCTGTGAGGATAAGAAACATCACTCATTTCGAGAACTGTTAGGAAGATACAATAAAAATGACCGAGTCATCAATAAGTGTTTGTATACATAAGCTGAAACAGCTGCTGCTGCTGAGTCGCTTCAGTCGTGTCCGACTCTGTGCGACCCCGTAGACGGCAGCCCACCTGGCTCCTCTGTCCCTGGGATTCTCCAGGCAAGAACACTGGAGTGGTTGCCATTTCCTTCTCCAAAGCAGAAAGCTAAGAAGCACTAATTTTCTCTTGGGCATGTGAGTGGATGGTTGTGCCTTTTACTCAGATAAGTAACCCTAGATGCAGGCCACACAGGTAACGCTGGACGGAGAACAGTCCGAGAGAATGCCAGAGCAAGAAAGTGCAAGCTGGGAAGGGCGCTTACTGTACACAGACTCTAAATGAAGATGCTTATAAAGGTAGTCAGGCACAACCTATAGCATAAAATCACTGATTTTGCTTGTTTTTACTTTATCTATTGAAGGTGCCAAGGGACTTTCGTATAACTAACGTGAGACATATTCTAAGGTTCCTTCGCAGCAATGTCTGCTCTCACCCCTGCTAGTGATTGTTCCCCCTTTTTGCCCAGTTGTGTTGCCCATCCTGCCTGAATCAGATCAAGGACATAGAAATGAGTAGTAGCCGGAGAAATCCTGGCAAAGGCGAATCCAGACCTGGCCCCTGAAAGCCTCCTCTGCACTGCTCTTCCCTTTCTGTCTTCACATTCCGTAAGGACCTTGAGTGGCACGTACTAATGGGGAGGTCCTGCAGGACAGAAGGAGCTGGTACAGCTGAATGGCTGCAGGGGCACAGCTCCCCTGCCCGTTGCAGCGGTTCGTCTCAGGAGCAACTTGACTAGGGTAATGCATTGAGATTTGGGGGTTGTTTTAAGCATTTTTAATGCTGATAGTGTTGATACCAGGAGTAGGATCCCACTGTAACAAAAGTGTTGACTATGATATTGACTTTATGATCAGATATTGGACAGAGAAGAAACTGATTTTTAAAGCTAGAAAACTGATCATTCCTGTTACATGGGGTGAAATTTTTCATGGCTCAGACCCTCCAATAGCCTGGGAAGAAAAGTCTCCCCAGTAGCTCCAGGGAAGTGGTTGAAAAGAATTAAAATCTTAGCCTGTGTTGACAATTATTAGCTATATCTGGCAAGAGGGAGGTCAGTTCAGAGACTGTTAGAAACGGTGCAATAATAAAGAGAAAGGAAACCAGAGCAGAAAGTAGACTAGTAGGGCTAGTGGCGTCAAAGTCTTAAAAATGTGTATGTTTTAAGCGAAGAAAAGGGAAATATACTTAAGAAAACAGCAAAAGCATATTAAAATCCACTTTTTAGGCTTTCTGTTTGAACATTAAGGCCTCAAGCTAGCAGCTATTAAGTTAATAGAGATAAATTCTGGACAAAGATGTAAAGAAGCATTTCAGATTTAGGGATTATGGCTATAGGAGTGTTTATGTATGGTTATCGGCACCAAGAATTCATTGAGAATAGATCAGAAGCCTGTTAAGTTATGCAACAGGGAGGAATTGTATTCTCAAAGGAACTATGAGACCAGTTGCTAAAATTCTGACTTTTAAAAATATCTACATCATCCAAGAACCATTTCAGATGTGGCCAAAGAAGACTCACTCCTTTTCCAAATGTCATTGCTAGGGTTCATGAAAAAATGGGAAAAAAATTCCTTTTAAAGATTAGAGGAAGAGCTACGCCGAGAATGTCCCCCCCTGCCAGTGCCGGGACCCAGGGCTAACCCCTCAAGACCCTGGCACCTCCACCGAGCTACAGCAGACCTTCCCAGTGCCTTCTCTCTAGGTTGTTTATTGGTTGTCCTATCCTATCGTAATACAGTATATTAGTGAGAATAAATGGGGGGCACTTTAGATAACAGGTTGATCAGACCAAGAAGAATCGCATTCTGACTTAGTAGTAGAAAGTACTGCACACTCTCTTAGAGACTCTGGACCATGGCTAATTCCAGATACTAGATGGTGGTATTTTAGGTTTTCCCCCTTGTGGAGGGTGGATCCACTCCGCAGATAGAGAGTGAAATGAGGCGCATATGCGGTTGCCCCAGAGCAGGCACGCAGACACTGCTGGTGCTTGATGAACCACAGTCCCTCCTCTGATTCCTGGGCTGCTGTGTGCATGAATGCCAAGTCGCTTCATTTGTGTCCGACTCTTTGCAAGCCCTATGGACTGCACCCTGCCAGGCTCCTATGTCCATGGGATTCTGCTGTTTTCTCTTCCATTTTATAGTTAAATTCAGAGGCTGTGTAAAAGCTGGTGGCGCCCGAAGATGTGTATTGTCCTTGACTGCAAGAAGATGAGATTCTTTGTAATCTGCCTTGTAACATTAGTGAAGCAACTGTGAAGTTACAGTTGTATATTATATATACTAATCTATTTTTAGCAGCTTCAACATCTCTAATCATAAATTTTATATTTATTATAAAAGGTTTTTTTAAAAAAGAATATTATTGTATTTTTATTTTCTGTTGCAGGTTTTACTGATATGTTTGGTTAACCAATATTCAGAGATTTTCCTGAAAGAAAAGACATTGAAAAATGAGGTTAATAATTTTCATATAATTATACATTAAATCTCTAATTTGCCATTAATTACAAGAATAAGAATTGGCCAAATTAATATATGCCTTTAATTACATTAGGTAATTAAATTTCACAGTTAAAAATGATAATTAGTACATTATTCATGCAATATCCTTTTCAAAACTTGATCATTTTAGCTCGGAGGAAGCAGTCTGGTATAGCTAAAAATGAAAATTAAGAGTGGCCTTCATCCTTGTCTTTGTCACTTATAAAGTTTACAATTTTTACAAATAATTCTTAAGTATTTGGTTTTCACATATAAAAAATTAAATTAGAAATGCTTATCTTTCAGCTTTTTGTATGGATCAGATAATTTAAGCAATGGAAATGAAAAATTCAGTCTGATAACCACTCAGTGGGAATTATCTATATTCTTTTAATTACTCATTTTCCAGTAATAATTAATTATGAATCAAATTAATTTTTATAATAGTCACCCCCTCAAAATCAAGGAATTAATGTTGACAAATGTAAAGTTACAGATAATAATATGTTCATTTTAAATACAAGCTTTTGGGATAGGAAGAAAATTATTCACTCAAAATCAATTCTACCTATGGAATCAAATGCTATTTTTGAATTAACCCTAATACCCATAGATTTAGCATATTTGTATTCATTAAAATTTTTATTTATCCTACAATCTTACTGAACACTTCTCTGTGTACCAGGGATTTTAGTCAGGCTTTAAATGTACATACGAGAGTCATCTGCCTGGAAGTGATGACCATTAAAAAAGAAAAAGGATGAACTCACCGAAGCAAGAAATGTATAAAGAAGAAAACAAAATAAAAACAGGCCATTTAGAGTCTAGTAATGAAAACAAGATTAAAGTTGGCAAAAAAGTGAGAAAAATACAAAATAATATATTCTTACCAAAGCAGATGAGCTTTAAGAGACTGGAATAAACAGTGGTTTCAAAAATGGCAGAGATTTTATGGAGCATAAAAATTAAGAAATAAACTGAGAAGACCAATTGCATGAATGTTTCACAAATAAAATGACCTTTCTGAATAACAAAATACCTTTTAAAGTATGAAACATCTTATCCTTTTTATACTTTTTACTTTATCCCGAGATTTCCCCTAACTCTTTCAGATTACATTAAAAAGTTCCATCTCAGTTAGAGTCTGTATTATTCCTAAAGTAAGCATACACTTCTGTACAGCATTTTACAAATGTGGACTTCGTTTGTCTCTCCCGTTTTCTTACCTCTGATACATCCCTTGATTATTGACTATTATTTATTATTTTGCAGTTGCTAGAGTTATCTTCCATTTGGATATGATGCAATCTGAATACAGTTCAATTGTTTCTGAAATAAGGATCCTCTGAACTGAATCTTTGGTATGAACTTTCAGTAAGTTTTTTTTTTCTTTTTTTTTTAAAGTTTACTTTACAATACTATTCTTCCTTTACAAAATACAGATTCACATGCTGTCTGAGAATCATTTTATTTTTCTCCCTTCAAAAATGAAATAAAAGAAAGCCAAAATGCACTTCTCCACTTATAATTAAGAAAAGCCACCAATTATTAAAATTGTATTTCAGTGAAACTTGAAACTTTTGAATTGATGTCTCTTATCAAATGTAAGCGAAAGGAAAAGAAAAATCTAAGCTAAACTTTTGAAAAGGAACATTCTCTACCCTGTATTTCCTTTTTCCAATTCTTACTCCAAAGAGGCAACTATTTTGAATTCCATTTAGTTGATTGTATTATTTATCTAATATTTTAAATAACATGCTATTGCTGCATATTTATTTCCTTTTAAGTTTTAACTGTCGCTTTAGGCCTTCACGTTATAATGGTGACGATTTGGTTTGGTCATACTATTGCTCTTAGCCCAGGAGAGCGAGGAGCCTGCCTTGGCCCCACACTCAACCAGCTTCAGGGTCTAAGTGTTGTTCCTCCACCCGGGACTTCCTTGATTTGGCAGTGCCTCTCAGGCAGGAGACCTCAAGCCAGGACGAGGTCTTAAGGGGACACACGCCCCGGTTTCTCATCTTCAGGGTTCTTTCTCATCTCAGTCTGTGTCTACGGCCAGTCAGATGTCCTAAAGCTTCAGGATTCGAGTCTGCACGATTTTCCCGGGGCCCTCAGGCCAGGCCTAGGGCACAGTGTACCCTAGAGTGTCAGTGTTCTTGCTGGATGGTGTGCTATCTCTCTCCGCCCGTTGTGAGACCTTTGGCTGCCACACTAGTATGGTACCCTGATTTTCAGCAATACTCATGCAAAACAGGCAACGCCTTCAGTTCTCTGGGCTGCCAATATCCTAGCGCCCTGGACCTGAGGTTGAAGGAGCCTCCGTCTTAAGCTGTGTGTGAGGATTCATTTATCCGCACTGTTGATGCTTAGGCCCCAGTGCCACCTCCGGTTTAGAGCTCCTGAAAGCGTTGGAGTAGCTGTATGCATTCTTTACCCCGTGGACCCCAGCTCTGAAACACAGGGTGGGCATCCCACGGTCTCTGCGTACTCTGCACCACCGACAGGTCAGACGTGTAGTCAGGAGTGGCCGTTCCTATTAGTCTTTAGGAGTGTTGCTTGGCAATGTCAGCGGCTCTTCTGATCACTTGCATCTCTTGCCTCCAGACTATTGCGTTTTCATGAGTAGATTGTAAAACTTCCTAAAAACAAAAAGCACAACTATTGCACCAAAAAGCCCAGTCCTCCCTAAGTCCATAATGGCCTCATTATGTGTCCTTAAGACCCTCCTGGACTTCGGGCAGCGGTGGGGCCATGCCCGCCCTCCCCGGCTGCAAGGCGCTGGCAGGGCCTGCAGGGTGGGGCAGCCTTCCACTGAGCTCCCGCAGCGGGCAGGTCAGAGGAGGCGTGGGGAACAAGCCACCCCTCGGAGAAGCCACCCGGCACAGAGACGAATTGCAGGCGGTGCCCCAGTTGACGCCATCAGCCTTCAGGCACTTGTCTCAGCCGTGGAGGCCCCGTCCCCGATTTGGCTGCGCTCCCCACCAGGGCCTCCTGACCATCGACCCCTCATGCCTGGGGGTCCAGCCTTGCCTTGGCGGCGCCACACCAGGTGCACCGTTTCCTCCGAGGCGGGTGGACATTCTCTATGTGGCCGAGCGGCCCGGGTTCCAGTGACCTTCTCGGCAGGGGCAGGACTCAGACTGCCAAGGGGCTGATGTGATGCCCGCCGGAGCCAGGACCGGCCTGGCAGGCTGTGCACGTGCATCCGGCCAAATCTGGATCCAGCGTGTCCAGCATCTGCTTCCAGGAGACCAAACCTTCTGCCTCAGTCTGGGCTCTGGGCGTGTCCAGACCTGGGGCCTTCCCTGCGGGGAGTTAACATAAAATCTATTTCAGAGAAGATAAAATTCCAGAACCTTAATCCCTTTAAATATATATCAACCCGTGGTTGTTCCTAACCGCTTTTACAAAAAGAGTCGGAAACATTATCAAATTCAACATCAAAGCATGAGCCACTCGTTGACATTAATAGAGTAACAAAGTCAAGTAGCTATTTTGTTAAAAAATATTCATGTTTATTTCCAAACATTTCTGGTGTTTCCAAATCTGTAGGAGGGAAAAAAACACCAAGGAAACAATTATCTCTTATAGATACAGATATTCAGTAGCTTTGCTCTTTTTGGTATTAATTTGAAAGTTTTGTTATCAGAGTTTTAGGCAATTATCAAAAGTATTGCCAACAGTCTCCTAGTCACAACGTATTCTGTATGGTAAATCAAAATGGTTATTACATTCTATCAAGTTGTAAATTGAAAACAGAAAATATGCCTTGAAAATAGAAGTGAAGAAGTGAAGTTGCTCAGTCATGTTCGACTCTTTGTGACCCCATGAACTGTAGCCCACCAGGCTCCTCCGTCCACGGGATTCTTCAGGCAAGAATTCTGGAGTGGTTTGCCATTTCCTTCTCCACGGGATCTTCCCAACCCAGGGATCGAACCCAGGTCTCCCACACTGCAGGCAGACGCTTTACCCTCTGAGACGTCAGGGAAGCCTTGAAAATAAGCAGCATCAAGAAACTGGGTGATTGCTACAGGGTACAAAACAGTGAGCTACATTGCTTTATAAATCAAAGACAATTTCCCAATAGATATCAACACTTTCAGTTCAGTTCAGTCACTCAGTCGTGTCCAACTCTTTGCAAACCCATGAATCGCAGCACACCAGGCCGCCCTGTCCATCACCATCTCCCGGAGTTCACTCAGACTCACGTCCATCGAGTCGGTGATGCCATCCGGCCATCTCATCCTCTGTCATCCCCTTCTCCTCCTGCCCCCAATCCCTCCCAGCATCAGAGTCTTTTCCGATGAGTCAACTCTTCACATGAGGTGGCCAAAGTACTGGAGTTTCAGCTTTAGCATCATTCCTTCCAAAGAAATCCCAGGGCTGATTTCCTTCAGAATGGACTGGTTGGATCTCCTTGCAGTCCAAGGAGCTCTCAAGAGTCTTCTCCAACATCACAGTTCAAAAGCGTCAATTCTTAGGTGCTCAGCCTTCTTCACAGTCCAACTCTCACATCCATACCTGACCACTGGAAAAACCATAGCCTTGACTAGGCAGACCTTAGTTGGCAAAGTAATGTCTTTGCTTTTCAACATGCTATCTAGGTTGGTCATAACTTTTCTTCCAAGGAGTAAGTGTCTTTTAATTTCATGGCTGCAGTCACCCTCTGCAGTGATTTTGGAGCCCAAAAAAGTAAAGTCTGACACTGTTTTCACTGTTTCCCCATCTATTTCCCATGAAGTGATGGGACCGGATGCCATGATCTTAGTTTTCTGAATGTTGAGCTTTAGGCCAACTTTTTCACACTGCACTTTCACTTTCATCAAGAGGCTTTTTAGTTCCTCTTCACATTTTGCCATAAGGGTGGTATCATCTGCATATCTGAGGTTATTGATATTTCTCCCGGCAATCTTGATTCCAGCTTGTGCTTCTTCCAGTCCAGCGTTTCTCATGATGTAATCTGCATATAAGATAAATAGGTAGGGTGACAATATACAGCCTTGACGTACTCCTTTTCCTATTTGAAATCAGTCTGTTGTTCCATGTCCAGTTCTAACTGTTGCTTCCTGACCTGCATACAGATTTCTCAAGAGGCAGGTTAGTTGGTCTGGTATTCCCATCTCTTTCAATTTTCCACAGTTTATTGTGAT
>SJYQ01005453.1:0-133677 GCA_006410935.1 Redunca redunca
GTGCTTCAGTCCATGGGGTCACAAAGAGTCAGACCCGACTGAACAATAATATGTACAGCGAAGTATATAGCAGAAACACAACATTGTAAAGTAGCTATACTCTGATAAAAATTTAAAAATAAATAAAGTCACACTGCAGATTACAGAAAATAAATATTACAATAATTTGCTGTAGAAAAAAAAAGAAATCTGGTCTCAGCACGTTGCTCCCCTACTTAAGATCACTTCCTGATTACTTGCTTCCCTGGCAGCTCACTTGGTAATGAATCCGCCTGCAATGCAGGAGACCCTGGTTGGATTCCTGGGTGGGGAAGATCCCCTGGAGAAGGGATAGGCTACCCACTCCAGTATTCTGGGGCTTCCCTGGTGGCTCAGGTGGTGAAGAATCCACCTGCAATTCGGGAGACCTGGGTTCAGTCCCTGGGTTGGAAGATTCCCCTGGAGGAGGGCATGGCGACCCACTCCAGTATTCTTGCCTGGAGAATCCCCATGGACTGTATAGCCCACGGGGTCCAAAGAGTCAGACACGACTGATCAAGGAAGCAAAGCACAGCAGCTCTGAGTACTCAGCTAGCTCCAGAAGAAAGCCTTAGCTCCTGAGCATCGCTCAGTTCCTGTTTGGGCTCCTGCCTCCTTTCCAGCTTTTTTTCGCATCAACCCTGCTGCAACCCTCCTCCTCTGTGCACCAGCTCTACTGCACTACCGACACCTCTACACATGAGGCTCAGCGACTCCGAGCTTTCCCGGATGTGGGATTTTTAGTGCTAAAACCAGGACAGCCCCGGGCAAACCAGGATCCTGGTCAGCCTAGTTCTGTGTATCGTATTCCCCAACCCTGAATGCCTCCCCTTGTCTGTCCCACCCCGTGTTTACTATCCAACTCCTCACCTCTGTTTCTGCTTGCACATCACTTCTGCAGCCCCCAGGGAGTGGTTTATTCGTTGTATCTAGGCACTCTGGGGCTTCCCAGGAGGCACTGAACAGAAAGTGAAAGTGTTAGTCGCTCAGTCGTGTCCTGACTCTTTTTCGACCTCATGGACTGTAGCCCGCCAGGCTCTTCTGTCCATGGAATTCCCAGGCAAGAATATTGGAGTGGGTACCCATGCCCTCCTCCAGGAGATCTTCCTGACCTGGGGATAGAACCCAGGTCTCCCTCCTGCATTGTAGGTGAAATCTTTACCATCTGAGCAACCAGGGGTGCTAGTGGTAAAGAACCCGCTGCCAATTCAGGAGACCCAAGAGACGGGTTCAATCCCTGGGTCTGGAAAAGGAAATGGCAACCCACTCCAGTATTCTTGCCTGGAGAGTCCCATGGATAGAGGAGCCTGGCGGGCTACAGTCCACGGGGTCTCAAAGAGCTGAACATGACGGACTGACTTAGCACAAATGCTCAAGCTCTCTTGGCAGCGACCACTATGTTCTAAGAGGCACTCTGTCTCTCTTCAAGTTGTAAACTCATTAAACACTGAGGCTTTTTTTTTTTTTTACCCCTTCTACCTATAATCTCAGAGCCTAGTGGAGATTCTGGTGCACAGTAGGTGTGCCATGAAGTTTTCTTGATTTAATGACTATCAGTATCAAGGTATCAAATGTCATCTATTTCATATCACTATGCGGGATGTTATGGACTGAATGCTTGGGTCCCCTCCAAAACTCTTATGTTGAAGTCTTAACCCCCAGAGGGGCTGTATTTGGACGTGGGGCTTTTAAGGAAATGCATGAGTGTGTGTTAAGTCGCTCAGTCATCTCCAACTCTCTGTGACCCCACGGACTGCAGCCTCCCAGGCTCCTCTGTCCATGGGATTCTCCAGGCAAGAATAATGGAGTGGGTTGCCATTTCCTCCTCCAGGGGATCTGCCTGACCCAGGGATCAAGCCTGTGTCCCAGTGCAGGGGGCCTGGGTTTGATCCGTGATCAGCAAACTAGATCCTACATGTTGCAACTAAAGATCTCACATGCCGCAACTAAGCCCTGGTGTGGTCAAATAAGTTTTTTAAAAAATTCAAGTAACACTAAATTCAACACTACACTTTAAAAACAGCACGTGCAGACTGAGCCTGTTCCTGTTCCAGTCACTCTATCTATGTAGCTCTCTATACGTCCCTCTATCTGTATTTGCTATAATGGTGTTCACCAACTGTGGATATTTGTAGTATTTCTGGGATCATAAAATCAGGATGATTCGAACTTAGGAAAAAGAAGAAAAAAGAGATCGCTCTCTCTCCCCCTCCCTCCATCCCCTCGCTTCTCCCCCCTGCAAAGTCACCCAGGAAAGACCATGTGAGCACACACTGAAAAGGCAACCCAAAGGGAGCTCTCAGCAGACATCCACCCTGTCAACACTGAGTCTCAGGCTTCCAGCCTCCAGAGTGGTGAGAAAACAAATTCATGTTGACGAAGCCACCAGCCTATGGTATTTTGTTATGGCAGCCCCAGCGCGATAACGCAGGGGACGTGGCCAGTTCATATAACCGTGCTGTGACCATTGCTGGGTGCGGTCACACAGGCACCCTCCTGAGGCAGAGAGCTGCTTTCTATTCCAAAACAGTTCCAGTAATACTTCCCATCCCATTTTAAGAACGTAAGTGTTCAACATGACAAGATTGACAAACTTATTTTTCTCTCATTCTGCTTTACTTCTGCAAACAAGTATCTTAGAATAGTAACTTCTGGGACTGGAAATGGTTGCATGAATACGTGGATTAGTTTCGAATGTATGACTAATATTTTTTGCAGCTAAGTAGCATTTTCTGTTTTCCGATGACACTTTAAAGCCCATTTATGTTACCTGAGTATGCATAATGAATGCCTCCTTTGGAAATGTCTTTGTTTTCTCCACTGAGCTGGTGATTCTTCATCGTCCCACTCAAATTCCACCACTTCCCTCCCACCCCTGGCCACATTTGTCAGCCCTTTCCCTGCCTCAAAGCCTGACATCTACAAGCTGCAGCCCCCAGTCTTCGCTGATCTCAGCTCCTCTTTCTTGGCTCTTGACCACAGGGAAGCATTATCAGAGTGTGAATGGAGGAGTGTGAGGGGCGGGGAGAGAGAGGGGTGGGTCTTCTCCCTCCCTCCCTGCCAGAGCCTGATCTCCGCCATGGGTGCCTTCCTCTGTCATATAGCACCCTCGCTGGGCGGCCCCTCTCCTATGACCACCGCTCTGGATGGGTTCTAGGAATAACACGCCCTTTCTCTTTTGTTTCTCCAGACCCAAGGATGATAGAGGCTTCTGCTGTTAATAGTTGCCAGTGGCTTCTCCATCTCGTCTTGATTCTCTTTACCTTGCCCACAGTGTGAGTTAAGGGTTGAGTTGTAACTCCTGTCCCCCATTCCTATGTTGAAGTTCTAACCCCCAAGACCTCAGAATGTGACTGTCTTAAGAGAGTGTCTTCAAAAAGGTAATTAAAGTTAAACAAAGTCATGTAGGTGGATCCTAATCCAACCTGACTTGTGACCTTATAATAAGAGGCCCGGGGGCGCTAGTGGTAAAGAACCCACCTACCAGTGCAGGAGACATAAGAGATGTGAGTTCGATCCCTGTGTCCAGAAGATCACCTTGGAGGAGGGCATGGCACCCCACTCCAGCATTCTTGCCTGGAGAATCCCATGGACAGAGGAGGCTGGCGGGCTACAGTCCATGGGGTGGCAAAGAGTCCGACACAACTGAGCAACTTAGCATATACACAGTAAGAGAAGATTAGGACATCGACATGCAGAGAAGGAAGACAGTCTGTGGGGAAGGCAGCCGTCTGCAAGCCAAGGAGAGAGGCCTCGGAAGAAACCAACCCTGCCCACATCTTAATCTGGGACTTCCCAGCCTCCAGAAAATAAATGTCTGTTGGTTTTGAGCCACTCATCAATGGTGGTGGTGGTTTAGACACTCAGTCGTGTCCAACTCTTTGTGACCCTGTGGGCTGTAGCCCACCAGGCTCCCCTGTCCGTGGGATTTCCCAGGCAAGAATACTGGAGTGGGTTGCCATTTCCTTCTCCAGGGCATCTTCCTGAACCAGGGATCAAACCCAGGTCTCCTGCACTGCAGGCTGTTTCTTTACCTCTGAGCCATCAGGGAAGCCAGGGAAGTATCTCAGTGGTACTTTTGTTAAAAAGCAGCCTAAACGGACTAAGACTTTGTTACAGCAGCCCCAGCAAACTACGACACCACGGCCCGTCATCCCATCTCCAAACCGCTTGTGGAGCCTTGGGGATGTGCTGGTTATATCCTTCTTGGACCTGGCCTCACACAGCCAGCCTCACCAAGGACACTATCATATATCCCTGTATCCACTCCACGGTACCTATCATCACATTCCTAAGTTTATACATACGTCAACGTTTGTGCGGTGAATACCTGTTCCTGAAATACTGCAGGACTCACTTTCACAATAAAGTTCCTAAGCCGTTTCTAAGTGAGGATCCAAGTGACATCCAAGTCTCTGTGTAGAGCATCTTGTCGTTTCTGGAAGAATCTTTTCACATTTTTTCACATCAGCTGCTGCTGGAAGGCCTGGGGTGATGAAGTCCAGAGAGCCTCTGGAGATGCCGTGTGAGAGCTTTCGTTGCTGCTTCAGTGGCTGGGAGGCCCGGGGGCTGGTGAGGAAGCCAAGCAAGGTGAGCTGGAACGTGTAGGGAGGCCCTGGGTTCTGCATTTAAGGAGCTCTAGGGAGGAAAAAGGATACCGCTAGAGTGAGAGTTGTTAGAACAGCAGAAAAAGCTATCTAATTCAACTTATTTAAGGAATATAAATGACTTCCCTAGCGGCTCAGTGGTAAAGCATCCACCTGCCAAGCAGGAGATGTGGGTTTAATTCCTGGGTCGGGAAGATCCCCTGGAGAAAGCAATGGCAACCCACTCCAGTGTTCTTGCCCGGAGAACTCCGTGGACAGAGGGAGCCTGGTGGGCTACAGTCCACAGGGTTGCAAAAGAGTCAGACACAACCTAGTTACGAAACAACAACAAAGTAGTATAAAACAATTTTATAAAATCATAGGACGGGATGGGATTTATTGAGACGTGCCAGTTTCACCACCTTCCCCCTCGTGCAACCCCTCAAGTATTGAGTTACTCCTAATAAATACATTTCTTTGTCTCCAAAGCACTTTCACAACCACATTTCATTTGAGCCTCAAGGAAATTGTGTGAGGTAGATAGGGAGGTATTAATGTCTCCATTTTACAAATAAATGAAACCAAAGAGCAGGTAGTTGAAATGCCAGCGTTCGAGGAGCTAAAAGGTGTTAGAGCTGGGTCTGGAGACTCGTGATCCTGAGACCAGGTGGGTATTGATAGAGTTTCCATCGTTTACCCTCCCTGCTAATCTGGGCATGCGCACAAAAGACTGATGTCACAGGTGAACATTCCATCCAAAACTCACAGTGAGGAAGGACTTCTCAACATCTGGCCGTGAGCAGAAAAGGCAGAGGAAGGGAGAGAGCGAGAGAAAGACATAATATGAGCTGAGTTTACAGGGAGCAGGAGGGGGCACGTGCACCCTTATCTCGGCCCCGACTGGGCAGAGCAACACAGGAGAGCAAGCAGATGTGCAGAGGCTGAGCCTCTCTGAACACACTCCCCGCCACCCCACCGACTCCATATTCGGCTGGCAGGTCCCAGGAGTCAGGTCATCCGTTACCTCCCTCTAACGCTTTGATGGCTATGTTTGCAACACACAGGGTTTCCATTAATCTGGGGGAAAACCTACTGTAGGCTTTCACTGAACCAGAAATTGCTGCAGCCATGACTGCTGTCTGCAGTGAACTGGGTCCCTCTTCCTCCACAGAGATGCCCCACACAGGCTGGTCTCGCCTGCACCCTCCACCTGCCGTCTCTCTCTATATACTTTTAAATTGGAGGATAGTTGCCTTACAATGTTGTGGTGGTCTCTGCCATACATCAATGTTAATCAGTCATGAGATACACACACACACACACACACACACACACACACACACACACACACACACACATATATATCTCCCTACCCTCTTGAGCCTCCCTGCCCCCTCATCCCACCCTTCTAGATCATCACAGAGCTCCAGGTTGGGCTCCCTGTGCTATATAGCAGCCTCCCACAAGTTATGAACATACATGGGGCTTCCTTGGTGGGTCAAATGGTAAAGAATCTGCCTGTAATGCAGGAGACCCAGGTTTGATCCCTGGGTTGGGAAGATCTCCTGGAGAAGAGAATGGCAACCCACTCTAGTATTTTTGCCTGGGAAATCCCATGGACAGAGGAGCCTGGCAGGCTGCAGTCCGTGGGGTCTCAAAGAGTCGGACACGACTGAGTGATTTTGAGAGTGAGTGTATATACATCAATGCTACTTTTTCAATTTGTCCTAGCTTCTCCTTCCCCCGCCGTGTCCACAAGTCCATTCCCTACATCTGCACCTCCATTTCTTCTCTGTAAATAGGTTCATCCGTACTGTTTTCCTAGATTCTGTATATATGTGTGGTTCGTGCATGCTGAGGCGCTTCGGTCCTGACTTTGGTCATACAGACCCCATGGACTGTAGCCTGCCATAATGCATATCATACATGCATTAATATACAATATTTGTTTTTCTCTTTCTGACTTACTCACCTGCTCTCTTTACTCCTTCTCTACATCTATCCTTGGAGGCCTACCTTCTTCAAGAAGCTTGAGTGTTTCAGGCCTCAGGGATTTTTGTCTTGGCTGCATTCCTGAAGCCATTATCACCCAGACCCCCAAACTTAGCACTGAACATGTGCTCTTCAGGACTAGTTCTCTGATGAGACGTCAGCCCCTGGAGAATCAAGCTGGAATCCCACACCCTGCTGCCTTTAGTAGATCCATGCATGTTAGCTGTGACTTTCCTGGGAAAGAGTAGCCAAAAGTGGGGTTAAACACAGCCAGTCGATGGAATCCAAGAGGAAAGGGGGAGGGAGTGGGAATTAATTGTCTTCCCGTGTTAGAAGTTTTCGGTGTTGTTTCAAGATCTGCATGCAGTCAGCATTGTCATGTTGCTCTAAGATTAGCACAAGGTAAGAGAACACACAGAAGCCTTCCTTTGTGCTATTTTAGGAATAAGGAAAATAAAATAACAGCTTCCAAATGGAGGAACAGCCTAGCTTCCCGTGACACAAGAATGGGCTCGTAACACCTCGGCTGTAACAGTTTCCAATGGAATCCTATTACAGTGTAAAGAATATTTATCACTGCATTTGAGGAACGCTTTCTCCTAAGTCCCCCCAGGGGGAGATCCACAGGCCCCGGCAGGCTCCTCTCAAGCTCTCCTTTCCCAACTCTGGCGGGTCCCAGGGACTCCCCCGCCCCACCACGTCTCCTCTTGGTAATTGTCATCACCTCCCCAAACTGTCGTTCCTCACCCCTTCCTGAGGGGCTCTGGAAGCTGGTCTCTTTATGCCCACCTGTCGGACTGCACCTCACAGGCCTATAAAGCCTGCTTTTGCCCAGCTTCAAGACTGAAGAAAGCCTGGATTGGGCAACAGAGGGCTTCCCCGGCGACTCAGCGGTGAAGAATCCACTCGGAATGCAGGAGACACAGGAGATGGGGGTTCGATCCCTGCGCCAGGAAGATCCCCTGGAGAAGTGAATGGCAACCCACTCCAGCGTTCTTGACCGGAGAATCCCATAAGCGGAGGAGCCTGCCGGGCTACAGCCCACAAAGTTGCAAAGAGTCAGGCCTGACTGAAGTGCCGTAGCATGCACCATGCATCAGGCAACAGAGACGTCTGTGGTTTGACAGCTGGGGAGCTTCTGTGTCTGAAGCAAAGTCCTGGAGCGACACCCCAACCCTGTGCAGCAGACCCCTTCAGGACGTGGCAGCAGTCTTTGCTCCTGGTGGAGGGGGACACTGCCAGTTACAGGGGAGCTGATGTCAGATGGGCTCATGGATTACCAGGGAAACCAACGGAAGGGCACACCCCTCGCCGCCCCTTTGATAAGAACAATCACTAGCTGGGGCCCAAGGCAAGTATGTAGGAAGGCCAGAGTCAGTATAAGTGACGCAGGCACTGGTCGGGCAGGGGACAGACAGCAAGAGAACAGCCATCTTGAGTGGGCTGGTCAGCCACCACCCTTCCTGGTGGTCCCTGAAAACAAGTTTGTAGACCCTCTTCATTTTAAGACTTTAACGCCCTTCATGACAAGAGGAAAGACAAAAATCTAAGGAGGAAAGACAGAATATGGGGAATTCTATGTGTGTGTGTGTGTGTGTGTGTCCAGTGGCTAAGTTGTGTCTGACTCTTTGCAACCCCGTGGATTGTAGCCCGCCAGGCTTCTCTGTCCACGGAACTTTCCGGACAAGAATACTGGAGTGGGTTGTCATCTCCTCCTCCAGGGGATTTTCCGGACCCAGGGATCAAATCTGTATCTCCTGCGTTGGTAGGTGGATTCTTTACCACATGAGCCACCTGGGAAGCCTGAGGAAATATACAGAAAGTACAAATCTGACAGTCCTGAGTTTGGTCCAGAGCATCTGATGATCTGGTTGAACTAACTCGAAATTTCTTTTATGTCAACATTGGGTGTTGTAAGCAGATAGCGGAGGGGGTCCCTGGAGAAAGAGAATCAGGCATGAGCCCTTTGACATAAGAGAACCCATTTGGGTCCAAGACATTTTGTGATCTAAGCCTGGCCACAATGCTTGCCCTTAAACAGGTCTCAGTAATTAATGATCTTAAGGGAAGAAAGGACTGCAGGAATGAAAGGAAAGCAGTCAAGATTGGGTCTATGATTCCCCTGGTGGTCCAGTGGCTAAGACTCCGAGCTCCCAATGCAAAGGGGCTAGGGTTCCACCCCTGGTCAGGGAACTAGATCCCGCATGCCACAACTAAGAGTTTGCATGCCCCAACTAAAGATCCTGCATGCTGTATGATGTGGCCATTAAAAAAAAATTGGTCCACATTAAAAAATATATACCTTAAATTTTTTTTTTTAAATAGAGAAATAGAGGTGAGCGAGAAATAATCAACACAGCAACAGGCCTGTTTTTGTTCTTCGTTTGTCTTTAGCTCTGGGGTAAAACCGTCAGTTGTGGGGGAAAGGCTAAGCACAAAATTCTAGCCAGGGTTTTGAAATTTAAGTCCAAGATTATATGATGCCACCATTCAGCCTCCCAAGTAGGTGACATAAAGTCAGGATGTGCCGCCAAATGTGCACAGGACATAAAATTCCTATGGTTGTTTGTTAGTAGGGACTATGAATTTACATTTCAAAGTATCCATGTCTGAAAAAACTGGCTTCTAATGTAGTTTGCTGTAAAAAGCCAAACTATTTAATACAAAGGGTTATACACACGCACATACATATAGACTACATACACACACATATATATTTTTTAAAGATTTTTTTTTGATGTGGACCATTTTTAAAGTTGTTTATTGAATTTGTTACAATATTGCTTCTTTTTTTGTTTTGGTTTTTGAGCAGTGAGGCATGTGGGCTCTTGGTCCCCCCCATCAGGGATTGAACCTGCAGCCCCTGCACTGGAAGGCATAGTCTTAGCCACAGCACCACCAGGGAAGTCCCTTTTGTTTAACTCTTAAGTAAAAGCAAGAAGCCATTTGGCCCCAGTCTAAATATTCAGGGAAAGAAGCAAGGAGAATTACTCCTGTTGGAAATGCCACGTTAATTTATTATGCATAGCATGATCAAACAAGAGGCCACAAGACAGAACAAGCAGACTATGCTCTTTCAGAGGCAAAGGAGAAATGCAAAGATGCTAAGTCGTGGTCCTCCCTGAGAATTAATTTTGCCCCCAGGATTCTTAGCAATTAGGTCTTTTCATCTTGGAGGTATCAGAGGCAGAGGAGGGTGCACAGCACCAAATCCACGGCACAGAGTTCAACACACAGTATTCTACCTGGGGGCGTGGAATCAAAAACCCAGCACTGAGAAGGAGTCATGCACAGACACAAGATGTATGGAGGCCATGCAGGGAAAGAAAATATATGGGTTACACATCATACCGCTCTGGATGCAACCATTTTTCACACAGCAGAAACTGTGAGAGAGAAGACAAAGGAGAAAGACAAAGAAAAGTGGGGAGGGGCTGTCCCTGGTGGTCCAGTGGTTAAGAATCTGCCTTCCAATGCAGGGGACCAGGGTTTGATCCCTGGTGGGGGAACTAAGATCCCACAAGCCACAGGGCAATTAAGTTTGCAAGTCACAACTACTGAGCCCGGGAGCCACATTTAGAAAGAAGCCCATGCCCCACAACGAAAGATCCCACATGCTACAATTAAGACCCACCACAGCCCAAAAATAATCAATTAAAAATATTTAAAAAATAAAAGTGGGGAAAGTAAAGGTAAAATCGAGAAAGAGAAGGTTGGAGCCTCATACTGGCCACCTGGCTGACCCCCTGTTAGCAACTCAGCAGCCACTCAGCATCAGCACTCTCTCAGCATCCCTACTGTCTCCATGGTGATCTGATGTGATTCTGATGGATGTGACTAGTTCATGAATGCTTCCTGGAGCTGGGCCCTGTTGTTGCTAACTCCATTTTCCAGATGAGAAAACAGTGCTTCCGAGATTGTCAACAACTCGTCCCAAATCACTGAGTTGCTGAAATTGTGGGATCAGGCATTGACCCTAGGCTGTTTCAGGCCCAAGTGTGTGCTCTTGGTTAGCAAAGTGAAAAATAGGATGGTGTTTAATGGAGGAGAACGTGAACATGTATTGAGTACTTAATATATACCTGGCATGTGATCCTCACAACAGTCCTTCAAGGGAGGTATCATTATTCCCATTTTATAGATGAAGAAATTGAGGCTCAGTGCTCACTTCGACAGCACATATACCTCAATTGGAGTGATACAGAGAAGATTAGCATGGCCCCCGCTCAAGGATGACATGCAAACTGGTGAAGCATTTCACGTTTTTACGGCAGAAACCATCACAACCCTGTAAAGCGATTTTCCTCCAATTAAAAAATAAAGTTTAAAAAGTATGAATAAAACAGGGAACATTTTTTAAAATTGGGGCTCAGAGAGGTTAAGTAACTTATCTAAAGTTGCAGTGCTTAGTAAAAAAGCCCCGGTCTGGGGCACGTCACCCCCTCTATGTGTCTATGCTGAGAGTTTTATACTTTCTCTCTGAAATAAAACCTGTTTGCTTGCTACCATGAAAAAAAAAAAAGACCAGATCTCTCAGACTGCAAAGCCCATATTCCATTTTTTTAAAAAATACATTGTTTTTTTGCTCCTAAATTTTATTTATTTATTTGGCTGCTTCAGGTCTTCACTGTGGCATGTGGACTCTAGTTCCCTGACCAGGGATCAAACCCAGGCCCCCTACATTGGGAGAAGAGTGTCTTAGCCACTGGACCACCAGGGAAGTCCCCCACATTCTTTCTTATTCTTTCTTCCAGATGGAAGTCTCAGGAATTTCACAGATTGGACTACATAAATAAAAATCTCTCCTATAGATATTTTTAGTTCTGCACATCCAAACCAAACACCTAGGGTATCTGTCAGAATTTGAAGTCTATTGAAGACTGCTTGCAAGAAAAGCACTGCATAAACTATGTTTTATAAATTCTTCTGTTTTAATTAATCAGGTTTTCTAAAGTTCAAAGGAAAAAAAAGGAGACAGAAACCAGTTTTTAATGATTTAGAATTAGGATTCATGAATACACTGGATTCTTTTTAGTATTATGGGAAAGCAGAGAGTAAATGTGGTGGGAAACTATGAGGGTCCAGAGATTCAGACTTTAGCCTGGAAGAGACATTAAAGAGATATTTCAGGGACTTCCCTGGTGGTCCAGGGGCTAAGACTCTGTGCCCCAGTGCAGTGGGTGTGGGTTCGATCCCTGGTCAGGGAACTAGATCCCATATGCCACAGGGAAAATTGAAGATTCTATGTGCTGCAACTAAGACCCGGTGCAGTGAAAAAAAATAATAAGATAAATATTTAAAAGAAACCTCAGTTATTAAAAAAAAAAGATGCAATTCTAACTTATTTTAGAAATAGCTTGAGTGTCTGCTAGTCAACAACAGAGCTAAGGCCAGAACCTGGGGTTTCCCAATGCTTAAACCATTGTTCTTTCTTAGATGTGAACCATGAATAGCTTTAGAGAATACTCCTTTCTCCTCCTCTCTTAATCCAGATGGGGGTGGGGGGCGGGGAAAGTGAGAAAGCTTAAAGACTATTAAAAAACAATCAGGACATTAAGAATCAAGTTATCCTGGAAGGAGGTCAAGACAGTAACCACAGAGGCTGGAGTTAAGGGGAGGAGCACCAGGCAAGATAAGGTCTTATCTAAAGCAATTAGAGTAAGCAGGCAATTAGAAGCTTTTGTTACTTGTATTTAGCTGAACACTGAACAGAAAGCTTTTTGAAATCCTTGGCTAAATCAAAACCTGGAAAGTGAGGACTTCTAACCTTCAAGAAAAAAAGCTGAGTGTGAGACAAAAAGGTATTTGTTTTTATACTTAACTTGGTAGGAAAAAGGAAAAACAAAAAACAAGATGTCAGCTCAGCTGGGTCCCAATTCCAGCCCTGGGAAGCCCAAAGCCCATCCCTCTTGGTTTTATTTTTAAGGATAGCATTTTTCCCCCCTCCTTGGCCAAGCTCAGTGCGTGGGATCTTAGTTCCCTTACCAAGGATCAAACCGTTACCCGCTGCCGCTGGAAGCGTGAAATCTTAGCCACTGGATCCCCACCGTGGTTTCTGT
This sequence comes from Redunca redunca, assembly GCA_006410935.1. Classification (NCBI taxonomy): domain Eukaryota; kingdom Metazoa; phylum Chordata; class Mammalia; order Artiodactyla; family Bovidae; genus Redunca; species Redunca redunca. The sequence continues at coordinate 12,656 of SJYQ01005453.1, forward strand.
AAATAGTCCTGAGGGGCTTTCTTGGTTTCTAGACTACTGAGATCTTGCTTCCATGTGTAAATTGAGTATAATTTCCTAAAGAGATGGAAGGCAGGCTTTACATCCCAGTAATAAGGAACAGATTTGATTGGGAATGGCTGGGTTACCATCTAACACTGTCATTTTCCCCTGCTCAGGCTTAGCTTCCCTCCATCCGGGTGGCTTTCCTTTCCTGGTCTCATTTCTTTCGTCTCCGCCCTCTGCCCCACCTCCCCTCTAATCTCCAGCCTGGCAGGTTCTCCCTCCCCTGGAGTCCAGGTGCATGTAGCATTTGCTCCTTCGTGGCTTTCCCCCAAGGAGACAGCTCCCTCCTTCTTCTTCCCAAAAAAGAATCATGGAGCCAGCTGCTAAGATTTTTTTAAAAGTATTTTTTTCATGTCTTTACTCAAGATGGGAAAATCTCTGAAGTTTAAGATGGCACCTGGCTGTCCCGTGGGCTTATATTTTTTCATGGCTTTGTTCTGTCTGGAATTTTATTATAACTAATGATGGGACTTCCTTAATGGTCCAGTGGTTAAGATTCTGGGCGTCCAATCCAAGGGGTCACAGGTTCAATCCCTGGTCAGGGAATTAAGATCCCACATGCCACATGGTGTGGCCAAAAAGCAAAACAAACAAATAACCACCACAACCAAAAACTAATGGTAATGAACATACTTTGATGTTTATATAATTTTAATAAATCACCTTCAAAATGATAAAGCATTAGTGATCAAATAGACAGAGGTTTGCTCAGTCACGTCCATCTCTTTGGGATCCCACAGACTGTTGCCTGTGAGGCTCCTCTGTCCATAGGATTTTCCCAGGCAAAAATATTGGAATGGGTTGTCATTTTCTCTCCCAGGGGAATCTTCCCAACCCAGAGATCAAACCCGTGTCTCCAGTATTGGCAGGTGGATTCTTAACCACTGAGCCACATGGGAAGGCTAGCTTCTATCAATGATTCACACCAAAAGGTGGTTCAGTGAAGCAGCTATGGTGAGGCAGTGCTAGAATTCAAAGGGGAATCAGGTACTCTTGAAACTCAAGCCTAATAATAATGAAAACACCACCCACTCACAGCAATATACACAGATTTGAAACTGTTTCCTTGAGAAGGTTTCTGTTTGGAGGGAGAACTCTAATGACTCATTCTAAGTAATGACAGGCAAACAGAGATGATGCCCCAGTGACCTGATAGCCATGCCCTGGAGAGAGAGCCGAGAGAGGGGTCCCCAACCTTCAGGATCTAATGCCTGATGATCTGAGGTGGAGCTGATGCAATAATAATAAAAATAAAGTGAACAATAAAAGTAATGCACTTGAACCATCCTGAAACCATCCCCCCTTCCCCAATTCATGGAAAAAAATCCTCTTTCATGAAACTGGTCCCTGGTGCCAAAAAGTTTGGGGATATTCAAAGAATATTCTTTGTCCTTCACACCCGCTCTGTTTTTCTTAAAACCGCCCCATCTCACAAAGCTTTAACCTCTCCTAGCGTCACATGCCTCTTCCCACTTTGAGGGGCAGGGTGCACGCCAGTGCTCAGGCTTCAGGTCCCCGCTGGGCGTTGGTGATCTGTCCTTATTCTGGCTTTGTAAGGCGTTCCCCTAAGTTCTTCCTGCTCCCCTGTTTCTCTAGTTCCTCCTGAATCTTCCTAGGTAAACCTGTCTAAATGATGCAAGAACTTTCTGTCTAATGAATATGTGATTTTCTCCACTTTAATTCCCCCTGGGCTGTGTCTACCACACTCCCTCCACAGCTGCACTTGTCGTTTCTGTTTTGTTTCCAGCTTTCTATTTTATACTGGAGTACAGCCGACTGACAATCTCGTGATGGCTTCAGGTGGACAGAAAAGGGACTCAGATATACGTATTCATGTATCCATTCTCCCCCAAACCCCTCTCCCATCCAGGCTGCCACAGAACGTTAAGCAGAGTTCCCTGTGCTGTACAGTAGGTCCTTCATTACCCATTTTACTGTCAGATTTTATTTACTCCTTACTTTCTTTATGTCCCCTAAATGAATTTCCTCAAAACCCAGTTCCTCTCGTCTCAGGCCTTGTAGCTAGTAGTTCATTTTCACAATCACTTTGCCTCATGTAGGAGGTTGCTCCTTTCCTCCAAGGGAGGGGTGTGGTGGGCAGGGGGGCAAACTGGCCCAGTGGAGGGAGGGGGCCTTAGCCACCTGCAGCCTGCAGCCTGAACAGCCACAAGGCTCCCCCAGGGGCAGAGTGGTACAGACTCTGCCTGCCAAGGCAGGAGAGGCAGTAGACTCAGGTTCGATCCCTGGGTCTGAAAGATCTCCTGGAGTAGGAAATGGCAACCCACTGCAGTATTCTTGCCTGGAAAATTCCATGGAAAGGAGGAGCCTGGCAGGCTATGGTCCATGGGGTCGCAAAGAGTCAGACAAGCCTGAGCATGCACGCACATCACAGACACCAATGTGGAGTCCAACATCCCAGCTCACTTTTGGAGGGTTTAATTATGTCTTAATGCTCCCTATCATAGTTAAGCAGAAGTAGTGATTCTAATTAGCATATTTACAGAAACCACACAAGTATGCTCCCCTGGTGGCTCAGGTTTTAAAGAACCCAGCTGCAATGCAGGAGACCCAGGTTTGATACCTGGGTTGGGAGGATCCCCTGGAGGAGGAAATGGCAACCCACTCCAGTATTCTTGCCTGGAGAATTCCATGGACAGAGAAGCCTGGCGGGCTACAGTTCATGGAGTCGCAAAGAGTCAGATACGACTGAGCAAATACACACAAATAGATCCATATAATCGCACACCTCACCTACTCATCGCTTAATGTTGTTCCATCCCTGTTTACTTTGCCCTGGTTTCCCTTTCAGCTTGAATGAGCACAACTTTTGAAGTCTTATTTCAACTTAAGCAAGCCCTGCTAGAGGGTGACAGATGGTGAATGTCAAAAACCCAGAGGGAGGGTTTCTGTTTAGCCTTTGATTTTTGTTTTGTTTTTTTTTTTTAAGCCAGAGAGATGTCCGACTGTGCTCATAGTTTGTAAGCATACGTCACCAACTTTTATCTTCCTGCAAATTCCCTGTTCTCCCCCAGATCCCTCCTCTACTTCTGGCTAAGGAGGGGCCGCAACTAGGCGGCCGCATGCCTGAGTGGCTCGGGCGATAAACCTCATAGTTATTTTTCCCAATTAATGGTTTTCACTGACAATTTTACTGCTCTATTTTAAGCTTCCTCATTCCCTTGGGCCTCCGTACATATGTCTGTGATGTCTCATCCCGTCCAACCAGATTGTCTCCTCAGAGTATAGACTAACCTATTTCAAAAAGCTCATCTCTCTCTCTCTCTTTTTGGAACATAACACTTGAAAATGCATTGAAACAGAAAGTAATTAAGCTTTAAAGGAGAGCTATAAAAGTGATTTATTCCTGAGTACACACTTATCCTTCTCCCAACTGACACCCATTTGATATTAATTTTCCTTTAGTGTGTATCTGCAGCCTTTTTCTAAATCTTTACTACTAATAGAAACTTTTTATTCCTCCCTTATTCCCTTCTACTTGGCTCCAAAGACTCTCATATGTGCTGAAAGGGGTCCACTGGGGGTACAGAACCACAATTTGGGAAATTCTGCTCTGAAATAATAATGCTCCCTAGTTACAACCACTGACTTTTATTAGGTTGTCAATTAGCTATTTTTTAATTAGGGGAAGAGAAGTTCTTAATTCATTTTTTTCCCTGAAGTTATTTAGAATGCACTTTTATCATCGTGCTCCACTGGTGACGTAACAGCTATGCAACGCCTATCAGGCTGGCCGAAAAGTTTGGGTTTTTCCATAAGATGTTAAGGAAAAACCAGAATCAAGTTTTTGGCCAACTCAATATCTTTTTCTTGGGCTTGCCAGGTGATGCCAGTGGTAAAGAATTCTCCTGCCAATGCAGGAGATGCAAGAGAAGGTGGGCTTGATCCCTGGGTCAGGAAGATCCCCTGGAATAGAAAAAGGCAATCCATTCCAGTATTCTAGCCTGGAAAATTCTGTGGACAGAGGAGTCTGGTGGGCTACAGTCCGTGGGACCGCAGAGAGATGGACACAACTGAGCGACTAAGCACAAGCACAGCACAATACCTTTTTCTTAGGTCAGTGGAACTTGCATTCTACAGAGAAGTAATTTCTACGGAGAGATTTCTATAGGCTCCCCTCTCTGACCCCAAAGGACTCACAGGAAAAGAAAGAAACAATGATAATAATACTTCCTTTATATTGTCTAGTTTTCAAAGCAGATTCACACACACCAATCCATTCAAGCTTTTAAAAAAACCGAGGCTCAGAGAGATTAAATAATGGGCATCTTCAAGGTCACACAGCTAGCCAGTGTCAGAGATCAGAATTTAAACCGTTGCTTGATGATTCCCATAAAAAAAAATCAATAGGATTATAGAGATCCAGCATTTTTCATTAACATGGTGGGGGGAATGTTTTGTAAGCAATACTTACCAGCGACTGTGCTTTTCTTAGTTTAGATCTCTCCTGTGATTTATTTTTCTTATCACGTGACTGTCGGTTGAAAGCTGGAGTCATTTCATGTCTTTTCCTTCTTCTGTTACTTGGAGAGCATTGGGAAAATTATAAAGATCATTTTAAAGCTTTGGTGGTTGGCATAGCTGTTTGTCTATTTGATTTTGTTGTTCCTGCGGTTTAAAAGATTATCTTCACTCAGCTGGAAACAAGCCAAGGGTCTATCAGTAGAGAAGGGGTTGAATAAACTCTGACACTTCCACACAGTGGAGGACTGTGGGCTGTAAAAAGGAGGCCAGAGTATTTCTTCATATACCTGTGGAGTGAGCGCCAGCATACATTGTTATAGGAAGAAAGAAAGCGGGATAAAGTGGTATGTATTGTGTGACACCATTTCTTTCAGAAAGGGGTGCATGTGTCTGTATTTGTTTGTCTTTTTCATCCGCCCCACTCCCCTCCTTCATGATTTTTTAAATGTAAGGACATTTTAAAAAATAGTTGCCTACCCATAGGATTCCCTTGTGATCCAATTAGGAACACAAAACAGTATTGGAGACTTCTCCATATACACTTTGTTTTGTATATTTGACTTTGGGACCATCTCAAAATCATGAAATAAAAGAAAAAAAATTCCAAAAATCTAAAAACAGCTGGTGGTGTTACCCCACACAAAGGAATAACTTCATGGGACTTTAACATAGTCATTTGTCTGAATAGCCTTAGTAGAACATATCCTAAGGACAAAAGCACAGGCAAACACATCTTAAACTGTTTTCAGTAATCTTATTGTTTGTATTAACATTAATATTTGTTTTTTAAAAATGCTTGCATATAATAGGATAAAGTATGGATCCACATTATTATTATTATCAGTATATACCCCTAGGCGAAAGGCAAAATGAACCAGAAACAAACCTTGAATTCTAGTTAGCAAATTTGTTTTGACAATGATAGGAGTTAGCAATTCAGAAATTACTTCCAGAATTTGTTAAGTAAATATATTCTCTGTGTGTATACTTCATATATTTTTTATACAAAATTATGCTGTACTATGCTTAGTTGCTCAGTCATCTCTAACTCTTTGCGACTCCATGGACTATAGCCCGCCAGCCTCCTCTGTCCATGGGGATTCTCCAGGCAAGAATACTGGAGTGGCTTACCATGCCCTCCTCCAGGGGATCTTCTCAACCCAGGGATGGAACCCAGGTCTCCCGCATTGTAGGTGGGTTCTGAGCCACCAGGGAAGTCCATACAAAATTATGTATGTACATATATAATCAAATGTATATATAATATAATCATATATATAATCATAATCATCTATATAATATAATCATATATATTATATATAATCATACAATATATATGGAGAAGGCAATGGCACCCCACTCCAGTACTCTTGCCTGGAAAATCGCATGGACGGAGGAGCCTGGTAGGCTGCGGTCCATGGGGTCGCAAAGAGTTGGACATGACTTAAGCGACTTCACTTTCACTTTTCACTTTCATGCATTGGAGAAGGAAATGGCAACCCACTCCAGTGTTCTTGCCTGGAGAATCCCAGGGACGGGGGAGCCTGGTGGGCTGCCATCTATGGGGTCACACAGAGTCGGACACGACTGAAGTGACTTAGCAGCAGCAGCATATAATATATATAAAATCAAATATATATATGTATATCAATGTCACAGAAGGGAGGCACAAATACGGAACAGGAAAAGACTATAATGAACCCTATGGTGCTGGAATGGAATCTGAGGTATTAAAATATTAAAAGAAGCCATAAGGAAAGCATTACAGCTACAATAATGCAAACAAATCCTAAAGAAAAGGTCAAATTTACCAATAAAGGTTCATTGACTTTCAATCACGTTTTGCTTCTTGGGGCTTCCCTGGTGGCTCAGCAGTAAAGAATCCACCTGCAATGCAGCAGAGGCAGTTTTGATCCCTGGGTTGGGAAGATCCCCTGGAGAAGAGAATGGCTACCCACTCCAGTGTTCTCGCCTAGGGAGTCCCCATGGACAGAGGAGCCTGGTGGGCTACAGTCCATGGGGCTGCACAGAGTCTGACATGACTCAGTGACTAAACCACCACCACCAGTGAAAAGCATTTGTATTTCACAGTAGCTTCTGTTTTCATCTTTTCATAGACCAAAGAGCCAGTAATTGTTTCTAAAAGGAAAGAAGTGGAGAAGGGCACAGTTCTTACCCTTGCCAGCTGTGTTCAATAGGGTCACAGTTGTCCAGGTAATTGAAGCGAATGATATCAGTTGGATGCTTGTCAGAAGACCTCCAGGGTGGGAGTTCTTTCTCCCCTGGGTAGTTCTTCTTTCTTAAAGAGGAAGAGGATCGGAAAGCGGATGAAGGAGACAGCTTTCCCCCTGGAGCACTGCTTCTAATGGGTTGAACATCTGCGATCACAAACCCATCTTTTGGAGGTGTCTAGAAGGAGAAAATTATTTCTGTTCTCAAAACACTATAATAAAAACAAAAGTAAAACAAAGAACATGGACTTCCCTGGTGATCTAGTGATTAAGAATCTGCCTGCCAATGCAGGGGACACTGGTTCAATCCCTGGTCCAGGAAGATTCCACCTGCCCGTGTGCCACAACTCCTGAGCCAGAGCTCCAGAGTCCGTGCTCTGCAACAAGATACGCCATTGCAATAACAATCCTGAGCATGGAAGGTAGAGAATAGCCCCTGCTCTCTGCAACTAGTGAATGCCCAAGGGCAGTAACGCAGACCCTTTGCAACCAAAAATGAATAAATAAATAGACGCTTTAAGAAAATCATCATTATCATCATCACCATGATGGCATTGATATGGTAGCAATGATTACAGCAGCCACCAACCCAGAGGTACTTGTATATGCCAGGCACCGTCTCAGGAAGTATTCCTGCATTCTTATCATTTTTTGAGGGGGGTTACACACTGAGGCATGCGGGATCTTAGTTCCCCCTGCCAGAGATCGAACCTGCACCCCTTACGTTGGAAGCATGGAGTCTTAACCACTGGACCACCAGGAAATTCCCCTTCTTATATTACTTTATTTAACCTTCATAATAACTTTAAAAGGGAATCATAACTACTTCCATTTTACAGAAGAGAAAACTGAAGGTAGAACAAACTGATTAATTTTTCCACTGCTACTATTAAGACATAAGCAGTAAGACACGGTCAGAATTTGAATCCAGGACTCTCCAGCTTCAGGCTCACACAATGAACTTCTCTTTCCTGTATTGACACCTCTCCTACCATATCATTATACAGTTACTCCACAACTGCAGTTAATTTGCTCATAAAAATATACATTCTTAAAAACAGTACCCTGTCCTACCTATCTAAAACCCAGAGACAATTTCCATTATGCAGGTGTAAACTATAGATTTTATCAATTATCAAAACTTCAGCCATTTCCGTAGAATTGGGAAATGAAAGTCTATTTTTTCATTGCCCAAAATGAAAGTTTGTTTTTTTGTGTGTATAAAATTTGTAAGGGTTTTTATGCAGTTGCAGCCTAAGGGAAGAGGTACTGCTATGTTGAGAAGCCATTAAAGCCTTAATTTTTGTTCTTTAAGAGATTAGGGAAGCTTTGCTCAATAAATTGGTTTGCTTAAATTGTTTGTGAAAATTTAAAAATTCCCCAAGTTCCTGCAAGCAGAATCAGTTTCTTATCCTTGTTTCAACATATTTCTATTACAGGATAGTACTTTGTATTCAATGTGGTAACTGTCTGTATCCTTGGCCATAGACTGCTGCTAAGTTGCTTCAGTCGTGTCCGACTCTGTGCGACCCCATAGGCGGCAGCCCACCAGCTCCCCGCTCCCTGGGATTCTCCAGGCAAGAACACTGGAGTGGGTTGCCATCTCCTTCTCCATAGACTAGGTTCCCAGAAAGTGGGGTTAAGACCATTGTACTCTTAGCATCTGGCACATAACAGTATTTAATAAATATCTATTGATTTAGTGAGTAGTTGTAAGTAGTAGAGTAAAAAGACATTTTACTTTTATATAATTGATGGCTCATTACTAGATTAGTATTTAATGTTTTGTGCAAATCCTGGAGGAGGGCATGGCAACCCATTCCAGTATTCTTGCCAGGAGAATCCCAACGGACAGAGGAGCCTGGTGAGCTACAGTCCATGGGGTTGAAAAGAGTCAGACACGACTGAGCAACTAAGCACAGCACAGTGCGGATCTCACTTAAAATGGACATTCAAGGAGTTCCCTGGTGGTCCAGTGGTCAGGATTCTACACTTTGACTACCGAGAGCAGGCGTTCAATCCCTGGTCAGGGAACTAAGATCCCAAGTCACATGCGGTGGCCAAAAAATAAAAAAAAATAAGATGGACATTGATTTCATTTTTCTGAGTTTATATTGGATGAAATCTATTTTTGCTGGAAGAGTCTCATTTAACACCACTGGTAATAAAGAATATACGATAATAAAAAAGCAGTTTCAGGGGATAAAATTTAGGCATGAATGCTAGTAACTATATATATAAATAAACATCATTAATTTTGAAAAGTACAAAATATTGACCCATTAACAAAATAGAAAACTGATGACTTTTCTGTTAAGTAAACAAAAAGTGTGTTTCCTTTACTCAAAGCCTATTGAGACTTTTAAAATCGCAAATGTTGAAAAAATTTTAAATGCTTTTGTTTGCATATGTTGAAATGACCATATATCTTTTCTCTTTTATTCTGTGAATTACATGGACTGATTTTTGAATATTATGCCAACCTTACTCTCCTTGGATAGATCCCACTTGGTCATCATGTATTATTATTTTTTTTTAATATATTACTGCGTTTAATTTGCCAATTTTTTCTTTGATAGAAAAACTGAAATTTACTATAACAAGTTCAGTTCAGTTTAGTTGCTCAGTCGTGTCCGACTCTTCGCGACCCCATGAATCCCAGCATGCCAGGCCTCCCTGTCCATCACTAAGCCTCCCTGTCCATCACCAACTCCCGGAGTTCACTCAGACTCACATCCATCGAGTCAGTGATGCCATCCAGCCATCTCATCCTCTGTCGTCCCCTTCTCCTCCTGCCCCCAATCCCTCCCAGCATCAGAGTCTTTTCCAATGAGTCAACTCTTCACATGAGGTGGTCAAAGTACTGCAGCTTCAGCTTTAGCATCATTCCTTCCAAAGAAATCCCAGGGCTGATCTCCTTCAGAATGGACTGGTTGGATCGCCTTGCAGTCCAAGGGACTCTCAAGAGTCTTCTCCAACACCACAGTTCAAAAGCATCAATTTTTTGGTACTCAGCCTTCTTCACAGTCCAACTCTCACATCCATACATGACCACTGGAAAAACCATAGCCTTGACTAGACGGACCTTAGTCGGCAAAGTAATGTCTCTGCTTTTGAATATACTATCTAGGTTGGTCATAACTTTTCTTCCAAGGAGTAAGCATCTTTTAATTTCATGGCTGCAATCACCATCTGCAGTGATTTTGGAGCCCCCAAAAATAAAGTCTGACACTGCTTCCATTGTTTCCCCATCTATTTCCCATGAAGTGATGGGACTGGATGCCATGATCTTCATTTTCTGAATGTTGAGCTTTAAGCCAACTTTTTCACTCTCCACTTTCATTTTCATCAAGAGGCTTTTTGGCTCCGCTTCACTTTCTGCCATAAGGGTGGTATCATCTGCATATCTGAGGTTACTGATATTTCTCCCGGCAATCTTGATTCCAGCTTGTGTTTCTTCCAGTCCAGCATTTCTCATGATGTACTCTGCATATAAGTTAAATAAGTAGGGTGACAATATACAGCCTTGATGTACTCCTTTTTCTATTTGGAACCAGTCTGTTGTTCCATGTCCAGTTCTAACTGTTGCTTCCTGGCCTACATACAGATTTCTCAAGAGGCAGGTCACGTGGTCTGGTATTTCCATCTCTTTCAGAAGTTTCCACAGTTTCTTGTGATCCACACAGTCAAAGGCTTTGGCATAGTCAATAAAGCAGAAATAGATGTTTTCTGGAACTCTCTTGCTTTTTCGATGATCCAGCGGATGTTGGCAATTTGATCTCTGGTTCCTCTGCCTTTTCTAAAACCAGCTTGAACATCAGGGAGTTCACGGTTCATGTATTGCTGAAGCCTGGCTTGGAGAATTTTGAGCATTACTTTACTAGCATGTGAGATGAGTGCAATTGTGCGGTAGTTTGAGCATTCTTTGGCATTGCCTTTCTTTGGGATTGGAATGAAAACTGACCTTTTCCAGTCCTGTGGCCACTGCTGAGTTTTCCAAATTTGCTGGCATATTGAGTGCAGCACTTTCACAGCATCATCTTTCAGGATTTGAAATAGCTCAACTGGAATTCCATCACCTCCACTAGCTTTGTTCGTAGTGATGCTTTCTAAGGCCCACTTGACTTCACATTCCAAGATGTCTGGCTCTAGATTAGTGATCACATCATCATGATTATCTGGGTCGTGAAGATCTTTTTTGTACAGTTCTTCTGTGTATTCTTGCCACCTCTTCTTAATATCTTCTGCTTCTGTTAGGTCCATACCATTTCTGTCCTTTATCGAGCCCATCTTTGCATGAAATGTTCCCTTGGTATCTCTAATTTTCTTGAAGAGATCTCTAGTCTTTCCCATTCTGTTGTTTTCCTCTATTTCTTTGCATTGATCGCTGAAGAAGGCTTTCTTATCTCTTCTTGCTATTCTTTGGAACTCTGCATTCAGATGCTTATATCCTTCCTTTTCTCCTTTGCTTTTTGCCTCTCTTCTTTTCACAGCTGTTTGTAAGGCCTTCCCAGACAGCCATTTTGCTTTTTTGCATTTCTTTTCCATGGGGATGGTCTTGATCTCTGTCTCCTGAACAATGTCACGAACCTCATTCCATAGTTCATCAGGCACTCTATCTATCAGATCTAGGCCCTTAAATCTATTTCTCACTTCCACTGTATAATCATAAGGGATTTGATTGAGGTCATACCTGAATGGTCTAGCAGTTTTCCCTACTTTCTTCAATTTAAGTCTGAATTTGGTAATAAGGAACTCATGATCTGAGCCACAGTCAGCTCCCAGTCTTGTTTTTGCTGACTGTATAGAGCTTCTCCATCTTTGGCTGCAAAGAATATAATCAATCTGATTTTGTTGTTGTTGACCATCTGGTGATGTCCATGTGTAGAGTCTTCTCTTATGTTGTTAGAAGAGGGTGTTTGCTGTGACCAGTGCATTTTCTTGGCAAAACTCTATTAGTCTTTGCCCTGCTTCATTCTGCATTCCAAGGCCAAATTTGCCTGTTACTCCAGGTGTTTCTTGACTTCCTACTTTTGCATTCCAGTCCCCTCTAATGAAAAGGACATCTTTTTTGGGTGTTAGTTCTAAAAGGTCTTAAAGGTCTTCATAGAACCGTTCAACTTCAGCTTCTTCAGCGTTACTGGTTGGGGCATAGACTTGGATTACTGTGATATTGAATGGTTTGCCTTGGAAACAAACAGAGATCATTAAGTACTTCCTAAAGAAATTAAATACTAAGCAACAATATGTCAATTTTCTTGTATCAGAACTATTCATTATTTTAAAATATGTGTGTGTTAGTTGCTTAGTCATGTCCAACTCTTTATGATGCTATGGACTGTAGCCCACCAGGCTCCTCCAACCACGGAGATTCTCCAGGCAAGAATACTGGAGTGGGTGGCCATTCTCTTCTCCAGGGGATCTTCCTGACCCAGGGCTCAAACCTGCATCTCCTGCATTGCAGGTGGATTCCTTACCATCTGAGCCACCAGAGAAGTACATAAAGAGTTTCTGGAAAAAGAGTTATTGTTGAAGACCAAGTATTAAAATCAGTATTACGTACAATACTCAAAACCATTTTTCATTCTACAACTTGGTTAATCACTTTTCTCTCCTCTGCCCCAGAACAGCCCAAGCTTCAGCTGTGAAGCCTTTCCCTGCCTATGAGTGATGCTGAATGAGAGTTAAGGAAAGCCTTATGATTAAAGCAGTCATAGCTATTGTAATTTTTAAAATAACTCTTCCACTACTGCACTTAAATTTTTCTTTTTAAGAGAAATTCTCATGAAGAACAGCCATCATTGAAATCAGAAAGACTGCTTTTATCATTGTAATTATAATAGTATTAATTATGCAGCTTATTACTGTATTAAATGTAGAGGGTTTCTACTTCAAGTAAACACAATAAAATGAAACATAAATGAGCATGTTAAGAACAAACTATTCATATTTCAAAAGCATTCTTCAACTCAAAAAGGACTCACTGCAGCTTTTCTATATAAAAACAATCCCTGTGGTTTTAAAAATAATTAAAAATTTTAATTTACACATAATTTTCAGGAACTCTATTATACAAAACGATGCACAACTCTGCATGTATATAGATCATGCCATAAAGAAAAAGCTCATAAAAATTTCCCATAAGTTATCTAATTAACTGTGACTATAAGAATGAACATAAACATTGGTTATAATGCATAGAAAACCACCAGAAAAATTTATGCTCATATTATTTACTGTTTACGATTCTATGTAAGGACTTTACATTGCTAGTTTCTAAAGTAAAAAGAATTTTAATATGCCCATTATGCCCTTTCCTAATTACTAATTTATTGCAAAACTTTTCCTTATAAATGATAGAAACATAAACTTCAGTTTGCCTGGTAGAATCACAGAAAACTTGAATTAGTTAAGTAAAATTTGATGACCCATAGGTAATAAAAACTGCATATTACCCGCAGAACGTGCAGCATTGTGTCAGAATTGTGTTCTGTAGGCATTAGAAACACAGAAATCTAGGAATCCAGAGAGAATGAGGAATTCCAAATCCTAACCTGGGTGGAACTGTGGTTTGTGAGTGTCAGATGACTTTCAACTAACATGGATATCTTGAAAAGAGCTGTTAAGTTCTTTGAACAAGGGGATTTTGGAGTCATGGTGTATTTCTTTTGAACCAAAGGCCTTCCCCCGCTTAGTTCTAGAATTCCTAAGTGGCTGATGTTAGTAATTCTGTTGCTTCTTTTCCCAAATTTACCTTGGGCTTGGTAACATGGAGTTCTTTCACCATTTGAATATAATGCTTCTTCCATACACCCTGCTCATAGGGGGTTGGGGAGAAATTGATGTACCAGTTAAACCGTAAACATTTTAGCATCCAGAGCTGATCCAGTTCAGTTAAATTCTTCCAATGCCAGCTCACCTGGAAAAACAATGTTAAAAGACTATTCAGTTTACATGTCCACTTTCTCTAGGTTTTGAGCTGTCACCCTGGTACTGAGAGAACTTCTCTTTTTTTTTTTCCTGGAGTGGGTTGCCATGCCCTCCTCCAGGGGATCTTCCTGACCCAGGGATCGAACCCACTTCTCTGTGTTTCCTGCACTGCAGGCGGGTTCTTTACTGCTGAGCCACTGGGGAAGCCCATGAATGAATCAGAGCAAACATAATTTTAACTAGATAAACCAGGCCTGGAATTCACAACTAGTTTCTTTTTGGTCCTTTTCCTCCAAGTCACAGCTAAGTTACCTCCTACCTGAAGTGCTTCCTAACCAGGCAGGAGGATTTAAAAAAATTTTTTTATTTATTTATTTTAGTTGGAGGATAATTACTTTAAAACATGATGGTTTTGCCATACATTGGCCATAGGTATACGTGTGTCCCCTCCAACCTGAACAGCACTTCCACCTCCCTCCCCATCCCATGCCTCCAGATTCTCACAGAGCACTGGCTTTGAGTACCCCTTTTTAAAAAAAATATTAATTCAGACAGAATCCAAGTCAACTAATATTTATCGAGCATCTATTAACTATCCTCATCGCAACCTGAAGGGCAGTATAATTAATATCGTCCCCTTGCAAATGGGGAAACTAAGCTTCAGATAAGCCTTTGGAACTTCCTAAAGATCTCTGGAAGTCTGTATGAAAGTTATATGAAGGCTACAGAAACTCCAGTTGGTACATTGCTTATTGTTTTCATGATATGCTTCTGTTTTCCCTCCATTTTTATGGTTTAACTAAATATAAATTTTATAAAGGGAACACAATGACTAATACTATATTGGTGTGTCCTAAATGGCCTTTAAGATTCAGTAGAGCATTAAGTATTTATTTATCCTGGGGACTTCCCTGGTGGTCTAGTGGCTAAGATTCTATGCTTTCAGTGCAGGGGGCTAGGGTTTGATCCCTGGTTAGGGAACCAGATCCCACGTGCTGCAACTGACACCTGGTGCAGCCAAATAATTTTTTTTTAAGTATTCTGTACATTCCATTTTCATAGCATTATGGTCAGTCCTACACATCCAGCAAATGGTGGAGGTGTGTGTGTAGTAGTGTTTAAAATAATTTATTCCAGGTTTTAAATAAGTCTTAGTAGAAACTAGAGTCAAGTCCATATATAAAGTTGAGACTAGACATTCCATGTCTTATCAGGAATTGCAGAGATGACAGCTAATCTTCACATTCATTTCATCCTTGGAAAACTGGCCTCTTTTTCAAGGTTAACTCAATAATAAATAATGTTTCAGTGCCCCCAAAAGGAGCAGAACACTCTGTAATGGAACTTGCTACCCATCCATCTGTTTGTCTCTCTTCCTCCCTCCTTCTATCCATTGTGTATGGAGTTCTGA
Source organism: Redunca redunca (assembly GCA_006410935.1). Taxonomy (NCBI): domain Eukaryota; kingdom Metazoa; phylum Chordata; class Mammalia; order Artiodactyla; family Bovidae; genus Redunca; species Redunca redunca. Next base: position 27,773 of record SJYQ01005453.1, read on the forward strand.
TTACGTCCAGGATTATTTTATGGGCTGAAGATAAGACATGTAGGGGAGAGGGAGGCAGAAAGAGGCACAATTAGGAGAAACAGTAGGTTCAGAGGGTGGGATGAGATGGGAGAATGGCATTGAAACATGTAAAAAAAAAAAAAAAGAATACTGTAGTGGGTTGCCATTTCCTTCTCCATGATACTGACATCACTTCAGAATTGCATATTTTATTGCTCTGTGACTATTTCAATAATTTGAATAAAGTTTGTGAAATATTAAAAAAAATAATAAAATAAAATATATCAGAAATGAAAAGGAAAAAAAAAAAAAAGGATCTAGATGGAGGAAAAAGCTTAGAGGATCTGATACTGCAGGCAGAAACAGAGATCATCACCACTTCGTGCAACCCAGAATGAAACTGCACTGCCCTTAATCCTCATATGGTTAGTTAATTCAATCAAGATGTGGAGTTTGGGAGGGAGGGAGGGGATGGGGAGAAAGTTTTTCTCAGTTCTCACCCTTTTTCTCTTTTGACTTAGATTTGGTTTAGACCTGGGCAGTTAAGTTGGGGTTCCCCCCTTGCACTGGGAGTACATAAATTTTTGCTTTGTTTTTGATTTTTGCTGCTTTTTGTTTGTTTAAAACTAAACAGGAAGGAGGAAAGTTGAGGGTAGGTGAGAGCTTTCAAAACTGTAAGACAACCGCCACCACATTTGTAAACAGCAAAAGCTCATCTTGGTGCAATGACTTTACTGTTTACTTTAAATCTAGCTAAAGAACAATTGCCTCAGTCAGTTCTGGGAATAAAATACGATGCTGAAATCTACCAAGACTGACATATGGTACACACAGATGATAAGATTAGCTATTTCGTATCACATCTCCCTGGAATGATAACATTCTCATTGTGAAAAACATGGAAAATTCTGAGAAACTTGAAGAAAAACAATACTCAGAACCCTGTCAATCAGAGATGACCAAACATTATCAACAAGCTGGTAGAGTTATTTTTCTTTCTTTCACGTATATGTGAAAGCAAAATTGGGAAACCGCATGCAACTTAAAATCATGCTTTCTTCATTTTACACATAATAAGCATCTCTGTTCTTCCAAAACATGTTTTCTAATGACTGCCTAATAATTCATTATATGGCTGAATGATACTCTATTACTGGGCATTTAAAACACTATGCTTTTTTTTTTTAAACAAATTGTTTCATCTTTAGAATAAGTAATATGTGTATATCAATACTAAATACAAAGATACCAAGGGGCACACGGTAAACAAAAAAGTAAAAAAGAAAAATCTCTCTCATCCTTGTCATCTAGCCACTCATTTCCCTCCCTGAATGTAACCATTGTGACTGGCTTCTTGTGTGCCATCCCAGAAGGTTAACAAATATGGGTACATTCTTTTATTCTTTCCAAAATGGTAGGCCAGTTCTGCACCTTTGTTTGTTTATTGATGATATATTGTGGAGATGGTTGCAACCAGTCTGCTATTAGCAGACATTTCCATTGTTTCCAACCTTTTGCTACAACAAACAATGATGCAGTATTCTTAAACAGACATAAATTTTGCATGTGTTGAAGTATAGGCATCTGACAAATTCCAAGAAGTGGAACTACTGGCCAAAGGTAATCTTATTTTTTTTTTTATTAAAAATTTTTTTTAAGTTTTTAGCCATGTCTCATGGCATGCTGGAGAAGGCAATGGCAACCCATGCCAGTACTCTTGCTTGGAAAATCCCATGGACGGAGGAGCCTGGAAGGCTGCAGTCCATGGGGTCGCTGAGGGTCGGACACGACTGAGCGACTTCATTTTCACTTTTCACTTTCATGCATTGGAGAAGGAAATGGCAACCCACTCCAGTGTTCTTGCCTGGAGAATCCCAGGGACGGGGGAGCCTGGTGGGCTGCCGTCTCTGGGGTCGCACAGAGTCGGACACGACTGAAGCGACTTAGCAGCAGCAGCAGCAGCTGCAGCATGGCATGCAGGATCTCAGTTCCCCGACTAGGGATCAAACTCACATCCTTGGTAGTGAAAGCACAGGGTCCCAACCACTGGATCGCCAGGGAAGGTCCAGGAATCTTTATTTAAAAATTGAACACTACCAAACTGCTCTCCTTGGTGTTTGCATCAATTTATCTCCCAACAACATATGAAGGTGCTTGTTTCCCCACACCCCCAACAATATAAAACATTATCATTAGAAAAGAAACTAAAAGAAGAAAAAAAGAAACTCAATCCATCTGAGTCACAAAAGATGGAATGAAAACGAGGCTAAGCATTTTACCTATTTTAGAAAGATCTGCTTTTCTTTCTGTGAACTATTTGTTCACTTCCTTTGCACATTTTTCTGCTAGGCTTTGATGTCTTTTTCTTCTTAATGTAGATTTATAGCCATTCTTTAAAAAATAAGAAAATTACCCCTTTGCTAGCAATATGTTTTTTCCCCTGTTTATCTTAAAATTTTTTTTTGGCCACACTGCAGCAGCTTGTGGGTTCTTAGTCTCCAGCCAGGGGTTGAACCTGAGTCCTCATCAGTGAAAGCACTGAATCCTAACCACTACCAGGGAATTCCCTCCTGTTTACTGTTTCTATTTATTTACAGTTTTCTTCTCTATGGAGAAAATTTTAATTTTTATAATCACAACTTAAAATCTTGCTTTCTCTATTTATAAAGCATGTAAAATATATATTCAAAATATATAAAATAAATAAAGCAAGATTTTAAGTTATACATTTTCTTTTGAGGCTCTGAATATTATAGATTACTCACAAATGCTTCCTTCCCTGCTGCTGCTGCAGCTGCTGCTGCTAAGTTGCTTCATTCGTGTCCGACTCTGTGCAACCCCATAGACGGCAGCCCATTAGGCTCCCCCGTCCCTGGATTTCTCCAGGCAAGAACACTGGAGTGCGTTGCCATTTCCTTCTCCAATGCATGAAAGTGAAAAGGGAAAGTGAAGTCGCTCAGCTGTGCCTGACTCTTAGCAACCCCATGGACCTCAGGCTACCAGGCTCCTCTATCCGTGGGATTTTCCAGGCAAGAGTACTAGAGTGGGGTGCCATTGCCTTCTCCGCTTCCTTCCCTAGGTTTCCTTTAATTACATTTTTTTCCCCTTTAGTCATGCCTGGTGGCTTACAGGATCTTAGTTCCCCAAACAGGGATTGAACTTCTGCCCTCAGCAGTGAAAGAGCAGAGACTTAACCAATGGACCACCAGGGAATTCCCTCCTTTGAGTAGGAAATGGTTTCCTATAATTTCATATCAATCTTTTATCCTTCTAGAATTTTTTTCCAGCTAATTTGCTTGATTGTCCCAACACCAATTATTAAATAAGTCATCGATCTTACTCCATTCATTAAAAAAATTTTTTTTTCATTTTATTAATTTTAAAAACTAAAGTTACCATGTGAATGCACAGTAACAGATAATTTCTGGTCTTCCTAGACTATGAAAAGAAATCAACAAAATGACTATCAATTTTATATCTTAAAAAATATACTTGAATACACCATGGAATTACTTGTAAGAAAATAATGGTCAGATGCTTTTCCAACCTGTGAACACATTTGCCCACTCTGAACTCCTTTAGTCTCACATGCTTTTGTATTTATCACATTGGCACCTTCTTTCGCGCTTTTCTATTTATGAATGGCCTGCACTTTACACTTTAAGGTTTTACTATGGTCCTCTGCTGATGAACCATTATATACATGTGTATACATTTCCCCAACTGGCTAATACTATCTTACAGACACTTAGTGATGGCTTACTTTTTCTCCCCTTTGAGCACTAAATCCACAGCCAGACACAAAGAGATGGGGGCTAATTCAAACTGCAAACGTAGTGAGCATCTTGTCAGTGCTTGGTTTTATATACATGCTTTCTTTTTTTCCCTCAAGTTTCAGTGTTTTCTAGGCTATCAGTACCTGTGCACAACGACAAAGGCTTCGGGGGTCCAGGAAAGAAAAGATGTATAAAGATAACACCCTTGGGAGCTTGGTAGTAAAATCCAGAGCTTCTGCTGGAATTTTCTCCTGAAGCTTTCGACAGCAGAACTTTTGCTGTGACAGGGAGCAGCGTTCTAACAGGCCTATCAGGATTCTTCTCCTCTGAGAGTCCGTCCATTTGTCAAACTGGAAAAAAAAAAGGCAAAGCAGAACGAAAAAAAAAAAGCCCCAGGTTTAGTCTGACACCAGAGATGCATTATGAAAGAGATAAAGAACTGCATAGAAAGTGAGTTTAGTAACTTATTCCTAATGAATTGCACGCATTTTTTCCCTAACAAGTACACCCCATGTTTTGCCAGCTACCTGTTCTTTCTCACATTTGTGTGTGTAAGCCCAAGCAAGGCTGGTGTGGACACAGACGTGCACTTGACCTCAAAACTTGGAGTTACAGAAAAATTTCAGAGCTGGTCATAGTCATAAACTGAGAATATATATAGACTTGTAAAATATAGATCTTCTTTAACTTCTGATGGGGCTATATCCCAATTAATCCATCATAAGTTGAATATATCATAAATTAAAAGCGCATGTAATACGCTTCATCTGCCAAACATCCTAGCTTAGCCCAGCCTACCTTAATGTGCTCAGAACACTTACATGAACCTTGATGCTCGTTGCTGTTGTTAAGCCGCTCAGTCATGTTCAACTGCTTTGTGACCCTATGAACTGTTGCCCACCAGGCTCCTGCCTCCATGGGATTCTCCAGGCAATACTGGAGTGGGTTGCTATGCCCTCCTCCATGGGATCTTCCTGACCCAGGGATCAAACCTGAGTCTTCTGCATTGACAGGGGTATTCTTTATCACTGAGCCACCAGGAAAGCCCTTACATGAACCTACAGTTGGGCAAAATCATCTACCACAAAGCCTATTTTACAATAAAGTGTTGACTACTTCATGTAGTTTATTGACTACTACACCTGGTTTTTCCAGTGGTCATGTATGGATGTGAGGGTTGGACTGTGAAGAAAGCTGGGTGCCGAAAAACTGATGCTTTTGAACTGTGGTGTTGGAGAAGACTCTTGAGAGTCCCTTGGACTGCAAGGAGATCCAACCAGTCCATTCATGAAGGAGATCAGCCCTGGGATTTCTTTGGAAGGAATGATGCTAACGCTGAAACTCCAGTACTTCGGCCACCTCATGCGAAGAGTTGACTCACTGGAAAAGACTCTGATGCTGGGAGGGATTGGGGGCAGGAGGAGAAGGGGACGACAGAGGATGAGATGGCTGGATGGCATCACTGACTTGATGGACGTGAGTCTGAGTGAACTCCGGGAGATGGTGATGGACAGGGAGGCCTGGTGTGCTGCGATTCATGGGGTTGCAAAGAGTCGGACACGACTGAGCGACTGAACTGAACTGAACTGACACCTAGAGAAAGGAATGGCAACCCACTCCAGTATTCTTGCCTGGAGATTTCCATGGACAGAGGAGCCTGGTGGGCTACAGTCCATGGGGTTGCACAGAGTTGGACATGACTGATGCAACTTAGCATGTACACAAACACACTGAACGTGAAAACCAGAATGGCTGTCTGGGTACTGATGATTTTAAGTGTATTTGGCCTGTACTCTTGTGACTGAGTGGCTGACTGGGAGCTGTGGCTCACTGGCTGCCCAGAACCATAAGTGAGTATTCTACTGCACATGGCTAGCCACCCCTCCCAAAAAAAACCCAAAACAAAATTTTAAATATGTTTTCCACTGAACGTCTATCACTTTTGCATCACTGTAAAGCCAAAAAGTTGCTAAGCCAAAGCATCTTAAACCAGTACAATCTTAAGAGAAGACACTTGGGCAGTCAGTCTCCCCCCCCCAGTTTCTATACCAGCTCATTAGTGATAAAAACTCCAGGACCAGAAACAAACCTTTGCATTCACAATTAGAGATAAGGCAATACGAGCAAATATCTCTGAGAAGGGGGAGTATATAGGGTTAAAGTCCTGTGTGTGTGTGTGTGTGTGTGTTCTCAGTCACTCACTCTTGTCTGAGCCTTTCCTGAGCCCTCTAGGGTCCTCTATCCATGGAATTTTCCAGGCAAGAATACTGGGATGGGGTGCCATTTCCTATTCCAAGGGATCTTCCCAACCCAGGGATCGAACCTGCGTCTTCTGGGTCTCCTGCACTAGAAGGCGGATTCTTTACCACTAGCACCACCTGGGAAGCCCCAGTTAAAGTCCTACTAATATGTAAATGATTGATATGATTGGAGAGGAAAAGTTGAAAGCAGGGCCTGGAAAAAATAAAAGAGTGCCAAAGATAGGAAGTACATGCCAAAGCAATCTGGGGCATGCCAAACAAATGCTTGGGTTACTTCACAATTTTCCCCAGTGATGACGCCAAGCCATTCCCAAGATTAGTGACTGATCAAAGATGAGAACGTGAGAGCTGGTCAAAATCAAAAGAAAGGTACTTATGGGAACAGCTACCAGCTGAAGGAGCTGTTATCAGAGTCTAAATCTCTGTTTTTCTTCTTTAGTCCATTAGAGAAGAGAAAACAGGGAAGTTTAGGGCTACTTGTATTTTATATGATATTTGCTAGTGATTATAAAGTAATCAGAATTTTATAATTCTTTAGTTGTAATCATAAAATACATTGACCACCTAAAAAGGCATATAAAGTAAAAATGTATTTTTGACACGCCTTATGACAAGTCAACTTCTTTATAATCATAGGATCTATTTTTTTTTAATTAGTTGGAGTACCTCTTGATTAAAACCATTCACCATGGGACTTCCTTGGTAGTCCGGTGGTTAAGAATCCACCAGTGCAGGGGACATGGGTTCCACCCCTGGTCTGGGATGAGTCCACGTGCTGCAGGGCAAGTAAGCCTGAGAGTCACAACTGCTGAGCCCACACGCCACGGAGACTGAAGCCCAAGCGCCCTGGAGCCTGTGCTGTGCAACAAGAGAAGCCACTGAAGCAGGAAGACCGCGTACTGCAAGTAGAGAGGGGTGGTCCCACGCTCACGACAACCAGAGAAAGCCCGCACACAGCAATGAAGACCCCGCTCAGCCATAAACAAACAAATAAAAAGGATCTGCCTTCCAGTGCAAGGGACTAGGGCTGATACCTGCTCGGGGAACTAACATCCCACATGCCACAACTAGAGAAAGCCTGTGTGCTGCGACAAAGACCCAGTGCAGCCAAACCAATGAATTTTAAATGAAACAAAAACTGTTCGCTGTTACCAGATCTATTCAGTGCTCATGAATCTCACTTTGGACACTATCATTCAAGGGGGAGGGGGGACTCTAAAAAAAAAAAATCAGAAACCTTAACTTACAAGTAAGTGAATAAAATGTATTCACGTATGAATGTTCCCAGATTTCCTCTTGGCCTGTTTGTGCACAGTCCATATTTCCAACTAACATAAAATGAGACTTCTTTCCTTTGGGGATGGGTTACTAGAATGATAGAGAAGCCAGACCAGAGTGGCGAGGGCCAGGGGAAGGACCAGCCCACGATGCTGCGGTGATCTCTAAAACAAGGAACCAGTGGGGGGCATATGGAGACAGGAGAGCTGCAGGGTCTTGGCTTGTAGGCAGCTTGTGGCGGTTCAGACTGTAACTGCCTTTCCAGCAGTTACACAGTGTGAGAGAACTGGGGAATGAAGAAAGGGGATCTGGTAAGTATTGTTATGAGCTCTGAATTGGATGCCCTGTGATTTTTCTTTGAGAGACAACATGAAAATTGGTATTCATCTTTAAAATTACTTTGGGCAGTGCTACGTGCTACTCTGTAGAAACTGAGCTACGTGGGGACCCAGGATGATTAGGTTACGAAAAAATTTTTATGGGATATAATTAGCACTAGAGTAAATTAGAAATAACCCCAAATGCCTCACAATAGTGGATCAGCTCAGCAACATGATAAGAGAAAATATGGCATTAAGCGTGCATGGGGGCTTTGGGAATGAGGTCATTCAGATTCTCATTAAGAACCTCTTAATTTCTTCATTTATACATTGAGAATAATTATATCTAAATTTAGAGTTACTGGGAAGATTAGATAAATGAAAATATGTACAAAATTCTTAATAGAGTGTATGACTCATTGTAGTCATGGTAGCTAATATTATAAACAGTGGTCCCCAACCTTTTTGGCACCAGGGACCAGTTTCATAGAAGAGAATTTTTCCACGGACTAGGGGAACAGGCAGAGAGGGATGGCTTCGGGGTGAATGAAGAGCATTACATTTTGTTGCAGTTCAGTTGCTCAGTCATGTCCGACTCTTTGCAACTCCATGGGCTGCAGCATGCCAGACTTCCCTGTCCTTTGCCATCTCCCGGAGCTGGCTCAAACTCATGTCCTGAGTCAGTGGTGTTTTCCTACCATCTGGTCCTCTGTCGTCCCCTTCTCCTCCTGCTTTCAGTCTTTCCCAGCATCAGGGTGTTTTCAAATGAGTCAGTTCTTCGCATCAGGTGGCCAAAGTATTGGAGTTTCAGCTTCAGCATCAGTCCTTCCAATGAATATTCAGGACTGACTTCCTTTAGGATTGACTGGTTTGATCTCCTTGCAGTCCAAGGGACTCTCAAGAGTCTTCTCCAACACCACAATCCAAAAGCATCAATACTTCATTGCTCAGCCTTCTTTATGGTTCAACTCTCACATCCATACATGACTACTGGAAAAACCATAGCATTACTTTTATTGTGTACTTTATTTCTAATGCAATGCCACTGCTGATCTGATGGGAGGTGCCAACGGGTCTGTGGTCCAGAGGTTGGAGACCTCTGTTACAAAATATCATAGCGATGTTAAAAATAATAAGCATGAGGGGTAAATCATTAGATATGCAAATAATTAAATTGCAAAGCATAAAGTTACCATGTTTGTACATTATCAAGGACAGGAAGCACATTTGGAAGGATTGCGTTCAGCTCAATTATTTTCACGGATGCCCACAAGAAGAGAACAGGCTCAGATTGAAGAACAGTGATTTAGAATGAATATAAAAGAACATTAGGATTATAAAGTGCTGAAGAAATCTATAAAAGAAAACATTCAAACCTTTCCCTCTAGAGATTAAAAAGATAATTACATTGGTTTCTCATTTATTTCCCTGATTATAACAGTCAAAGATAATTTATATTTGGCTTTGATAGATGTTCTTTGCCTCGGGGGTTTCTCCTTTCTAATTGTGTTTATTTAGGCTAATAGAAAATGAATTTGCATTCCTTGAACTTCTACCAGTTGAAGGTGGGTAGATGACTGAGAAGAATGCTTAACAGCTGGGGAAAATCCCCTTGGAATTTAAAAGGTGCTGGGAATAATCAAAAAGTAGATAACCCATGGAAGAATTAACTGTACATGAATTTGGTAATTGCCCAGTATCTTTCTCTCTTTTTTTTTTAATTTCTAAATTGAAGCATTGTTAATTTATAATGTTTCAGGTATATAGCACAGTAATTCAGATATGCGCACACACACACACACACACACACATATTATTTTAGATTCTTTTCCACTGTAGGATATTATACGATATTGGATATAGTTCCTTGTGCTATACAGTAGGTTTCTGGTTTTGTTTTGTTTTTTTCAAATCTATTTTATATATAGTAGTATATATGTATCTATCCCACATCTCTTGCTTCAGCTCTTCAAGAGAAAAGAGCCATGACATCATAGCCAGGGATCTAATGTGTGAGACAGGGGAGCAGCTAGGACATTTTCTTATCCTGGTACCATGTATGATACCTCATTTTATATTAGTTCCTTTTTAATATTAATATCATATATAATTAATATATGACATTGTGCTATATTATTTTATGCTATACTATCTTATATGGCCATCACTGGTGACTCAGTGGAAAAGAATACGCCTGCCAAGCAGGAGACGGGGTCAATGCCTGGGTCAGGAAGATCCCTTGAAGAAGGAAATGGCAACGGGCTCCAGTATTCTTGCCTGGGAAATCACATGGACAGAGGAGCCTGGTGGGCTTACAGTCCACGGGGTTTTAGTGACTAAACAGCAACAATACTATCTTACATCATATCATAATTATATTTTATAGTTACTTTTAATGCCATTATATCGGGATTTCTTGACAATAGGATTGTGAAAATCCCATTTTCAGAGTAGTTGTTACAAGGATTCTTGCTGCACTTTCAAGATGTGAGGACCATTGCTAGGGCATCAGCGCCACTCATCTCACACCAAATGGCAAGGGAAGGAAAGTTCTCAGGCAGTGAGGTCAAGACGAAGGAAAAGGCTTGTTATTTTTTGGTTTTTGGTTATAATATCTTGGGCTTCCCTGGTGGCTCCGCTGGTAAAGAATCTGCTGCAATGCCGGAGACCTGGGTTTGATCCCTGGGTTGAGAAGATCCCCTGGAGAAGGAAAGGGCAACCCAGTCCAATATTCTTGCTTGGAAAATCCCATGGACAGAGGAACTTTGTGGGCTACAGTTCATGGGGTTGCAAAGAGTCAGACACAACTGAGCATGCACACGTGGCTAAATATAAAATACTTTTTGGACTGTCTGTCATTGAATAGGTTTCACATTACATCTTGCCCCTTACTATCCAGGTTGTTTTAAAAAGTGACTTTACTTCTAATATGAGATTGAGCTTTAAAGCCAATACTTGAGTTCTACAGTGAAAATCCCAAGTAATGCTAAGTTTAAAAATCAGTATCCTCGGGCTTCCCTGGTGGCTCAGTGGTAAAGAATCTGCCTGCCAGTGCAGGTGACATGGGTCTGATCCCTGATCTGGTGAGATCCTACATGCAGCGGAGCAACTAAGCCCGTGCACCACAACTACTGAGCCTGTGTTGATCCCACGCGCCACAACTTAAACGAGAAGGCTCTAGGGCCCATGCTCTGCAACAAGAGAAGCCACGGCAATGAGGAGCTTGCATATCACAACTAGAGAAAAGCCTGTGCAGCGAGGAAGACCCAGCAGAGCCATAAATAAAGGAAAAGTAAAAAAAAAAAACCTGTATCCTTCTCTCCTTTCCTCTTTATTGAAAATGCATTCCTTATGCTATCAATCTGTTATGTTGTTCATAAAACACACAGACAAAAAAAGCCTAAAACCTAAAATGGAGAGAGAAAACTGAATAAGAATAAACTGAAAATATCCCCTTCAAACTTAATTCATGTGGCTTTCACGGAGGTATAAAGATTACCATATGATGTAGTGAATTTATGGAATAAGTTTGTTGTTGGGCAGAAGAGAAAAACCAGTGAGTATCAATTATTCATTTAGAAAATATTTATTGCTGATAGCATCAAGCAATGTACAACAAGGAGCATGGTAAAACCATGCCTGACCCTGTAGTTTGGCTGATTGGAGTAGAGAGATAATTAATGTTCTTTGCAAATATCAGTGACCTTTGCAAATATATGCTTCTATTAGTTATGGTAAAAGAAAAGAATTAACAAGATCTTCTAAAAAGTTTGAAGACCTTGAATTTTATCCAGGGTGATATTAAAAATGTTTACCAATCAAAATAGACAGAAGCTGGTCAGCCATACCAATGAATTCTGCCTGAACATTAGCCCTAGTTATATTAATTTAGGGATTTCCACTCATAGTAAGTAGAATGAAAATGCAAAGATAATCATTTTAAATATGTCTCTTTTTATCTATTTGCTTATTTTATAAGTTTCTTTTTTAAGTTGTTGGTAACAAAGTTAGTTTAAAAACACAAATGCAATATGAGAACAACTTAGCTAGATTTTAAATTTTGGGTATTTTTCATTTTGCCATTTTTAGTGAATTTATTTTATAAAATTTTATTATTATTTTGAATAGGTATTACCTTCACATGATTAAAAACATTCACAAGATTAAAAATTCAAAAGACACAAAAGGCTCTCCAGGTTAAGAGTCTGTTCCACCCTTTAGACAGTTTTCCTGTCTGAAGGAAATCAATATTGCCCCTTTTCTTGTAAAAGTAAAGTGAAGTCGACCAGTTGAGTCCAACTCTTTGTGACCCCACGGACTGTAACCTGCCAGGCTCCCCGGTCCATGGGGTTTTCCAGGCAAGAATACTGGAATGGGTTGCCATTTCCTTCTCCAGGGGATATGTGAAGTATTCCAGAAACACTGTGTATGTGACTTTTTTCTTCTTTAGGTTAGTAAATCTCCTTAGACTGGAGCTTGTAGACCAGCACAGAAAAGAAGTGGTGACTAAATCAGACAAACAAGAACAGTAAGATACAAGGCTTTATCTTAGTTTTAGTGGGATGTATTGAATGTTTATGTCACCCCTAATTCCTAAATTGAAAACCTAACCCTATGGTAATGACCCAGGGAGGTGGGGGGACCTGTGAGAGGATTAGGTCATGAGGGAGAGCATTCATACACGGGATTGGGAGCATGCATGCTCAGTCGCTCAGTCGTGCCTGGCTCTTTGCGACCCCATGGACTGTAGCTGCCAGGCTCCTCTGTCGATGGGATTTCCCAGGCAAGAATACTGGAGTGGGTTGCCACTTCCTACCCCAGGGGCTCTTCCTGACCCAGAGAACGAACCAGAGTTTCCTGATTGGCAGGTGGATTCTTTACCACTGAGCCACCAGGGAAGCCCTTATGAGTGGGTTTAGTGGCCTTTATTAAAGAGACTACAGAGTGACCTGTTAGCCCTTTCGTCATGTGAAGACACATGGAGAGTCTCTGAGCCAGAAAGCAGGTTCCCACCAGACACTGAGTCTGCTAGCACCTAGATCTTGGACTTTCCAGCCTCTAGAACTATGAGAAATAAATTTTCTGCTCTTTACAAGCCCCCGCCCCCACCAGTGTTTTGTTATAGCACCTGGAATGGACTAAGACATATGGGAAAATGACTCTCAGTAACTCACAGGGTAGGATACTCTGTCTACTGCCATATTCTGGGGCAAAGATGCTCCCTTCAAAGGAAAGAAGGCTTTGACTGTATGCTTTAAAGATGGACTATTTCAAGTTCATTATATACATCTAGAGTTAAAGAAATCCAAGTATAATTTTTTTAAAGGGATCCCGATTTGTTTTTTTTTAATTAAGGTACAATTCACATCACACCACCCAGCATTTTAGTATATTCGCAAGGCTGTAAAGCCATCACTACTGTCTAATTTCAGAACGTTTTCATTACCCCCGAAATAAATTGCATACCCATTACAGTCGGTCACTCCTCCCCTGCTCCCTGGCCCCTAGAAACCACTCATCTATGTTTCTGTCTATATGGATTTGTCTATTTTGAATATTTCCTATAAATGGAATCATATACTAGGTGGCTTCGGTGTTTGGTTTCTTTCACTCAGCATACTACGTTCAAAGTTTATCTATGTAGTAGCATATATCAGTACTTCATTCTTTTTTCTTGCCCTTGCTTCTTAAAATTTATGGCAAAATTTATATGCTACAAAATTTATCATTTTACCCATTTTTAAGTGTATAGTTCAGTGACATGAAGCACACTCACATTGTTGTGCAACATCCCCACCATCCGTCTGCAGAACTGTTTTTAAAACTCAAGCTGAAACTCTACCCATTATATAACGTCCCTTCTTCGTAGCCTCTACTTTACTTTCTTTCTCTGTGATTTTGCCTATTCTAAGAACTTCATCAAAGCAGAATCAACAATATTGGTCCTTTGGTGTCTGGTTTATTTCACGTAGCACAATGTCTTCAAAGTTCATTCATGTGAGTAGCTTGAAACAGAAATGCCTTTCATTTTAAGGCTGAATACTATTCCACTGTTTGGATAGACCCCATTTTGTTTATCCATTTCTCACCAAATGGACATTTGGGTGTTTACGTTTTTGACGATTATGAAGAATGCCACTGTGAACATTAGTGTACATGTTTTTGTATGACCATGTTTCCAGTTCTCTTGGGTGGAAGAGACTCTCAATGAGACTGTAGAGGAATTTGATGAGTAATACACATTGGCTAGAGATGGACAGAGTAAGTCCCCTCATACAAACATTTGAGTTTTGAACTTTCAAAGATGCGAATGCGTGTTTACATGTCCAATCACATTAGTTCACGTGTCTGGCGTGCACGATCACGTGTGTCCATCCTCTACAAGTGGCTGTGCTTTGGGGTACTTTTCAGTACTGTGTAGAGTACAGTAGAACAGTTTTTTAATTTCAAGCCCAGGATGTCTGGAAGCAAGGTTACAAACAGCAGGATGTAGCCAATTGTGTTAGTTGGGTACCAAGGCTAACTTTGTTGGATTTATGATGAAATTGGACCTATGAATTCACTTTTGGAATAGAACTCATTCATACATGGTGGACTTACTGTACTTTGATCATGGACAACAGTCATTGAGACTGTGTTTCCTTTGAGGAAGTGTGAAAGTAACTTAGATATGGATATACAGCTACATAGATTTATAGACATTCCTTTGTTAATGTTCTTTTTCATTATGGCTTATTCCAAGATAGTAGATATAGTTCCCTGTGCTATATGGGAGGACCTTGTTGCTTAGCCATTCTAAATGTAATAGCTTGCATCTACCAACCGCAAACTCCCGGTCTGTCCTGCTCCTTCCTCTCCTCCCGCTTGGCAACCACAATGTTTCTGTTTTGAGAGTAGGTTCATTGGTGCCACAGTTTAGATTCCACATATAAGTGATATTCGTATGGTATTTGTCTTTCTCTTTCTGACTTAGAATCAAGTATACTTTAAATAGTTACCCATTTTCCAAGCAGAGCTCTTCTTTCTTCAAATACCTACAATTAAAAAAAAAATGTAATGATTTCATATTTCATGGTTCAAAATACCCATTAAAAAGACATCATTAGGACTTCCCTGGTGGTCCAGTGGTTAAGAATCTGCCTGCCAGTGCAGGGGACATGGGTTCAATCCCTGGTTCCAAAAGATTCCACATGCCTCAGTGCAACTAAGCACTTGTGCTACAAGTGCTGAAGCCTGCCTGCCCTGGAGCCCCTGCTCCCCAACAAGAGAAGCCACCGTAACGAGAAGCCTGCTCACTGCAGCCAGAGAGGGGCCCCTGCTTGCCAAAACCAAAGCAAGCCCGCGCACAGCAGTGAAAACCCAGCACAGCCAAAAATAAATAAATTTTTAAAAGACATCATTAAAGGATCAATCACTAAATATTGCCAGTCTTTTCCATTTTATCAACTGAGTATAAAGAGACAGATTTTGTACCTGAAAGGGTAACTTTATTTATAACTTGGGCAAACTTTCTTCTCAGTTTCTCCACGTGAATCAATTCATCTTAGAGCATAAAGAATTTTTTAAGGGCAATAAATAAGAAGAAAGTGGAACTATAAAGTGGAATGATTTTCGGAATTTGAAAGGTGATGACAAAACTGACAAAACCTCCCTCAAATATTTCAGCATTACTAGTATTAGAACTTGTGAAATTTATGAGTGAGCAACTCTGTTTTTTTATTTCATGAGTTCACATACCAGTGGGAGTACATTACTTATATGTTTGCATATGTGCGCCTCTGGGCTTATAGCTCAGTGTTTATCTGTATAGGTTTGTTGTTATATACCATTGAGGACAGAAATTATGTCTTATTCGCCTTGACTTCTCCATGCAGAGTGCTGTACGTGGCATATTACAGGTGCTCAAGCTTACTGGAAGGAATGAATATGCTTGTGACAAATGAATATCCTTTGGATGTATCGCTACCATGTGAGTGTATTTACATATTAGTGGAGGGGTGTTTTCCTGAACTTCAGTCATTGTGTATCTGTCTGAATGGGTGAGGAAGGGACAATTAGAGTGAGAAACTTTGGCAGAGGAGGACGAGCTGGAGCCAGGAAGCAAGAGACAGCAGGTAACAGGCGTGACTGTCTCTCTCACGCCCACCCTGCACTCTGTCGGCTTTCAAAATTGAGCTCCATGTTTTTCCCTTCCTCTTGGCACTTTCTAAATTCTCTCGCACTGTCAGAACATTCCTATTTAGAAACTAGCTCAGGCCTATTTCTTCCCTTTTGTGGAGGAGGATGAGGAGCTGGTTTCATGTTTCCAACAGATCTGTTTTCCTTCCTTTTTTTAGACTCTCAAATTCTGCTTTCAAAGGGCAGGCAAAATGGAGACTGAAATAATTGATTCAACAACCTCAAGGCCTGTAGAATGCCATCTTTGCTACTAACCAGGGAATATCATTTATTACAGGTAGACACTTTTTATACTTTAGAGAAGAAGAAAAAAAATACCATTTTCTCCTCCCTCCTAATTAAGTGCCTCCTGGGCTGCTAGGACCCTCAAATAACAGTGACAGATAATCTCAGAATTTCTAGATGAAAATAGAAGAGGGGATTTCCCTGGTGGTCCAGTGGTTAAGACTCTGTGTTTCCACTGCAGAAAGCGAGGGTTCGATCCCTGGTTGGGCAATTAAGGTTTCACAGGCCAATGTTGTGGTCACAACAAGCAAACAAAGAAAAAGAAAATAGAAGAGAGCCTATAAAATTAAAAAAGACAAAACCCTATAGAATTTTTCAGAAGACTGAAAAATCAGGATTCAGGGCTTTCATGGTGGTCGAGGGGTTAAGAATCTGCCTGCCAGTGCAGGACACACGGGTTCCATTCCTGGTCAGGGAAGACTCCACATGCCTTGGGACAACTAAGCCAGTGATCAACAGCTATTGATCCCGCACGGCCTCGAGTCCACGTGCTGCAGCTAGAGAGCAGCCCCCGCTCGCTGCAACTACAGAAAGCCCCCGTGCACCAACGAAGACTCAGTGCAGCCAAGAAAAAATAAAGAATAACCAAGAAAAGAGAGAAAAGTCAGGATTCACACATTTCCTGAACCCTTCTCTTGAGTCTAACAAAGTCCTATCAAGCATCTAATTCCCCTCCCAAGTCTCAGGCCCAAGCAATTTTCTGGCACCCACTGGTCTCACTCTTCCCAACTCCTCCTCCACTTGCAGCCCATGCTCCACCTGGCCTTTCTAGGATTCGCTATTGCCCGTCGGGTGATTCTGTTCATTTTCGCTTCCCAGGTAGATTATAGCTACTTTCCCTTATATGAGCCACAAGGTTCCAGGGGAGGCTCACAGCAAAACACCTGCTGAATGAACAAGAGATTCAGATGTCTTAGAATTTTAGGGCTAAAAGGAATCTTAAGATCTTTTTGTTCAATTTTTCTGTTTTAGACAGGATAAGCAGAGGCCCGAAGGGATACCTTTATAGATTAAAGAAGAAATCATTGGTTCCAGACTGTATGTTCAGCTGAATAATATACTTGGTTCCTCACTAGAAAGCCATGCGGTGCAAGTTTGCTTAGTCATGTCCGACTCTTGGAGACCCCATGGACTGTAGCCTGCCAGGCTCCTCTATCCATGGGATTTCCCAGGCAAGAATACTGGACTGGGTTGCCATTTCCCACTCTAGGGGAATCTTCCTGACCCAGGGATCAAACCCATGTCTCTTGCATCTCCTGCACTGACAGGCAGATTCTTTATCACTAATGCCTGGGAAACCCTACTAGAACCATGGTCTTTCTATTCTGACCTCCAACCTTGATCTTCCCTATTCTGACCTCAAGCCCTACATTCTCAATGACTTGCTGCCCATGGTTTGACCTGACAGTGGGAAAAAAACCAGTTAGGTCCCAGGATGACAACCTCCTTTCAAAAGGAGGTTGGGAGGACCATCGTGGTGTCCAACGACAACAGAAGGCACCAGAAAGAAAGGGGCACTGACCTGAAGGGGTGTGGAGAGTCAGCAAGAAAGTGGCAGGGGGACTTCCCTGGTGGTCTAGTGGCTGAGACTCCATGCTCCCTATGTAAGGGCCCGAGTTCCATCTCTGGTCAGGGAACTAGATTCCACATGCTGCAGCTAAAAAGATCCCACACGCTGCATCTAGAGACCCTGCATGCCGTAACGAAGACCCAGTGCAGCCAAATAGATAAAGAAAATAAATATTTAAATAAATAAATAATAAATAAAGTCAGTCATTGATAATAAAATCAAATAAAGAGGGTAGGAGATAGGGTCTTTAGAGGGCCAATGACCAAGTCTAAGCAGAGTTCAAGCAAATCCAGTTCTTCACCAAAAGGCGATTAGAGTCAGGTAGGAACTGATAGACGTGAGGGGTGAGAAGAGAAACACTAGACAAACTCAGATCTGGTTCTGACTCTACCCTTGACAAGAAGTATAATTTGGAACAAATTATTTAATGGTCAGGTCCTCAGGCAGACTCAGAATCTTATAGTCTCTGGTTGGGAGCAAGTCTTCATTCCAAGGATTTGCAATCAGATTTTTGATCTTAAAAAGCTGGAAGAGGGTTGAGGGGATAAACTGGGAGTTTGGAATTAACATATACAAACTGCTATATATAAAATAAATATCCAACAAGGACCTACTTATAGTACATACACTACTCAATGCTGTGTAATCACCCATAAGGGAAAGAATCTGAAAGAGAATAGATATATATATGTGTAACTGACCACTTTGCTGTACACTTGAAACTAACACAACATTGTAAATCAGCCATACTTCAATTAAAATAAAAAAAGAGCCTGGAAACAGTATCACTTCAAGTGGAAAACATTAGAGAGAATCGTCTTTCCTTACAGAATGCTACAGTTTATTTACATCACAGTTTACTCAGAGCCTGCTGTTAAATCAAAATCCCATGGTTGTTATTTTAGTCTGTTGACACTGTGGTTGCATATTTCACCAAGTGACATCATTACCATGGAGGAGTAAGACATTTTGGGGCTCCTAAATGATGACTGATGGATGGTGGCTAGGTGCTTTTTCTCAGAACACCCTTTTAACTACATGTGTACTGCGCTACATGTGTGAACCATATTCAAAAAAAAAAATGTTGATCACTTTCAATTGAAACACTAGATGGAAAAAAACCCTACACTAGACAGCAAAGAAATACATACTTATAAAACATTCCTACTCTCAAAGTTTTTACAAGGCCTGAGTTATTTTGTAATCTGATGATGCTATAATTTGGGCGTCTACATTTGAATTCAATCTCTCTGCTTAAAGCCTCTTGTGAAGTTAAACTCCTATGAGGTTTATTTTAGACTGAAACAGTTTCATATTTCTCATTTTATCACAGAATAGAAAAAAGGCAAAATTAAAACAAAAACCAGGGACTTCCCTAGTGGTACCGTGTTTAAGACTCCATGCTTGCAATGCAGGTGCCTGGGTCCTATCCCTGGCCAGAAACTAAAGTCCCATATGCTGTGCAGTGCGGCCAAAACAAAAAAAGAGGACCTCAAAATTACGCTGATCATTGGCAGATGCCCTGCTGTAGAAGTGTAGAAAAGCCCTTGAAGTTATCATATGGACACAATCTGCCCAGCTGTAAACTTGAGCATCTATTTTTAACCCCTTTCACACACTCAGAATGTTAGACCTGGAAGGGACCTTTGAGGTCATCTGATCCAAGCCACTCAATTTCCAAAGGCAGGTAGTAAAGATCAGAGGCATAAGAGACTCACTGAAATCAAGCAGGAGCTTATTTAGTGCAGCTGATCTGGAACCTGTGTTTTTCGATTCTCAGCATTACTGTTCTTTGCTTGCTTTTATTTACATTTGTTTTTTAAATTGTTAAATATCATTGCACTGTATACAGTAAAAAACAAAAACTCTCTCTTCCAACAGACTTCCCTCCCACTCTTCCATGTCGTCCAACTTTTTAGGGGAAACCACTATTGATAGTTGGGCTTCCCTGGTGGCTCGACTGATAGCAGGAACCCACCTGCCAAGGCAGGAGATATAAAGAGACGTGGGTTTAATCCCTGGGATGGGAAGATTCCCTGGAGGAGGGCATGGCAACCCACTCTAACATTCTTGCCTGGAAAATTCCATGGACAGAGGAGCCTGGAGGGCTACAGTCTGTAGAGCTGCAAAGAGTAGGACAAGACTGAGCACATGTGCACACACTGTATACATACACTATATGTATACAGTTTGCTGTATACATATGCAAATTCCACGTGTGTGTCTAAGCACTGATACATTCATTCACATACATATGGGTATATACACGGGCCAAGAGTTTTTAGTATTATATTTAATTTTTATTGAATTATAATTGACATATAATATAATTTTAGTTTCAGGTGCACAACATAGTGATCTGACAGTTTTAAAATTTTTAATTATTTTTTTATTTAAGGATTTTTGCTTTACAGAATTTTGTTGTTTTCTGTCAAATCTCAGCATGAATCAGCCATAGGTATACATATATCCCCTCCCTTTTGAACCTCCCTCCTATCTCCCTCCCCATCCCACCCTTCTAGGCTGATACAGTGTGCCCCTGTTTGAGTTTCCTGAGCCATACAGCAAATTCCCATTGCCTATCTATTTTATATATGGCAGGCTAAGATTTCTGAAAATACTTTTACTCCAAACTAGAACCTAACTAAACCAAAATAAAAATGAGGGAGGGAATAAAATGGGAGTTCTGAACCACAAAATAAATATCATTTCTAATAGAAATGGTTGTTTCTCTTATCATTGCTCACCTAGAAATTATTGTGAAATTTTAAAACATTTTTATGTATTTGACTGCACTGGGTCTTAGTTGTGCCATGTGGGCTCTTTAGCTGCAGCATGCAAACTCTTGCAGCATGTGGGGTCTAGTCTCCTGAACACAGATGGAACCCAGGCCCCCTGCATTGGGAGCACAGACTCTGAGCCACTAGGCCACCCGGGAATTCCCTAGAAACTCTCATAAAATTTGACAAAAGCTATTCAGGCTTCCCAGGTGGCGCCAGTGTTAAAGAACTCACCTGCTGGGACTTCCCTGGTGGTCCAGGGGCTAAGACTCCACGCTCCCAATGCAGGGGGCCTGGGTTTGATTTCTGGTCAGGGAAGTAGATCCCACATGCTACAACTAAGGGTTCACATGCTTCAGCAAAAATTGCAGCCAAATAAATTTAAAAAAGAAAACTCACCTGCTAATTCAGGTGATATAAAGGACACTGGGTTCGATCCGTGGGTCATGAAGATCCCTTGGAGGAGGCCATGGCAACCTACTCCAGTATACTTGCCTGGAGAATCCCACAGACAGAGGAGCCTGGCCGGCTACAGTCCGTGGGGTCTCCAAGAGTCGGACACGACTCAGTGCCTAACACACATGAAGGGTCCTCAGTGCTCTGCACGGGGTGTAGGGTGGAATTTATCCTTGGGAGCAGTCTGTTATCGCTTTTGCTTCATAGGATTAGTTTGGTATTTTAGAAAGATTGTTCTGGGACCAGAATAGAGGATGGATTAGAAACAGTGGAAACAGCTGAGGGGTTACTGCAATATGCCAGGCGAAGGGGGGTGAGTGTGTGGACTGAGAACGTGGAGCTGGATGTGCACAAGCCAAAGGAGAAGAGGGGTCTGGATGAAGAGACCTAGGAGGAAGACTCAGAACCTGAAAACCAGCTGGAAATGAAGGTGAAGGGGAGCTGGTAGACACTCCTTCCTGGCCTTCTCATCTCCTAAATCTTTTTTAAAATATTTATTTATTTATTTGGCTGCCCTGGGTCTTAGTTGCAGCACACAAGGTCTTTAGTTGCAGTAATGTGGGACTGAGTTACCCCGCCAGTGATTGAACCTGGGCCCCAGCCCTGGGAGCAGAGAGTCTTAGCCACTGGACCACCAGGAAAGTCCCTAAGATCTTTCTTTCTAAGCAGGAACTCTGTATCTCTTGCCAACTCTGGCCATGTAACTAGGGCTCAATTAAAGTTTTCTTTTTGTTCTAAATTTATTTCAATTTTTTTCAATTACAAAATTTGAAGAAACCCTTCTTTTTTTTTTAATCCACTACATAATCCTAAGCAATTCCTGTTCATGTTTTGATTACCAAATTTTTAATGCTTTTTTTTCCCCTTTAAAGCATGATTTCAACTAATAAAATAGTTCTTATTACTCACCCGGTCATTCAAAAACTGATGGTTTAGGGGTGTCCAGGTACTCATCTTTGTTTGCATTTTGGGACCATCTGTGTTTTTTGGAGGTGCAAATGCCATCATGAAATAGCTGGATATTCTTCTGTAAGAAAAACTACACCTGCAGAAGAAATGAATCATACAATCTTCAGAATACTAAAAATACTCATACCATATAATCTTTTTTAATACACTGGGGCAGGGACAAGGGGGATAGCAACATTTACTGGGAGCATTTTATATGTCAGGCACTTAACAGGTTTGCTCAGTTAAAACCCATAACAATACGGTAAGGTGATGGGTTTCAGGTTATTTTACAGATGAAGAAAATGAGGCTCACTGAAGTTACACACTTTGCCCAGAGTTATACAGACAGTAGGTGGTGAAACAGGGAATCAGACCCTGGTCTGTTTAACTCTGTTTGATTTTCAATGGATCAAGGGGGAAAAATCAGAATCACTCTTAGCTAAGAACATACCATATTGGTCAGAGAGAAGTATTTATAAAAATCACAGTGCAATCTGAACTACTCCATCCTTTGCCCCTTGTGACCTCCTTCCTCTCTTAACTTTCTGACATCTAGTTAACAAGGGCTGTAGCTTGCTACCATATTTAAGAAGTAGAATGGTACAATGGACAAGGCCAAGAATTTACATATGGACAGATTTGGGTTTATTGGGGGAAATACACTGGTTTTGGATGCCCAGTACTGTATATATCTGCCTTCATTTTTGTGGTCTCACGGTATGTGGGATCTTAGTTCCCCAACCAGAGATGGAACTCACATCCCTTGTATTGGAAATACTGAGTCTTAACCATGACTGTTGCTGTTCAGTCATTAAGCTGTGTCCAGCTCTTTGCAACTCCATGGACTGAAGTACACCAGGCCTCCCTGTCTTTCACTATCTCCCAGAGTTTGCTCAAATTCATGTCCATTGAGTTGGTGATGCCATCCAGCCATCTCATCCTCTGTTGCCTCCCTTCCCCTCTTGCCCTCAATCTTTCCCAGCATCAGGGTCTTTCCCAAGGATGGGCTCTTTGCATCAGGTGGCCAAAGTAGTGGAGCTTCAGCTTCAACATCAGTCCTTCCAATAAATAGTCAGGGTTGATTTCCTTTAGGATTGACTCATTTGATCTCCTTGCTGTCCAAGGGAGTCTCAAAGGTCTTCTCCAGTACCACAATTAAAAAGCATCAATTCTTCAATGCTCAACCTTCTTTATGATCCAGTTCTAACCACTGGACAGCCAGGAAAGTCCCTATGTCTGCCTTCATCGGATTAAAGCACTCTAATTTCCATGAGGGATTATTTTTCCCTCAGTGTTTAGGGTCTGCTGGGTTGGTTAGTCAAGGTGGCCTCCCCTTGCCCAGTCATGAGACTAAGCTAGGCCAGGTAACTGATGCTGGCTTATCCTTGCTTTACAGCCAAGGTGATCAAAGGACTGTAGATGCTCTGAGTAGTAGACTGTTAAGCTGTTCTTAGACTCTTCTTGTTGGGGCTTCCTAGGTGGCGCTTGTGGTAAAGAACCCGCCTGCCAATGCTGGAGACAAAAGATTCAGGTTTGATCCCTGGGTCAGGAAGATCCCCTGGAGGAGGCCATGGCAGCCCACTCAAGTATTCTTGCCTGGAGAATCCCTTGGATAGAGGACCCTGGTGGGCTATAGTCCACAGGTCACAAATAATCAGACACGACTGAAGCAACTTAGCATGCACGTATGTCCTTTCTTATCCATTTTGTGTGCCACCTGATAGCCTTGCAATAAATTTCACCTCCATTAGCTAGAAGACCCTTCTTGTAGGGGCTTCCCTAGTGGCTCAGATGGTAAGCAATCTGCCTGCAGTGCAGGAGACCTGGATTCGATCGCTGGGTTGGGAAGATTCCCTGCAGGAGGGCATGGCAACCCACTCCAGTATTCTTGCCTGGAGAATCCCAATGGACAGAGGAGCCTGGTGCGCTACAAAGAGTCGGACACAACTGAGTGACTAAGCACACAGCACGCACACATTAGCTAGAATCTATTTATATTGTTTGCAACCAAAACTTTTTACATTACACAGCTTGGATCGTGGCTCTAAAACTTATTAGCTTTGTAACTTTTTGCAAGTAGTCACTCAGTCGTGTCCAACTCTGCAACCTCATGGACTGCAGAGATGGCCAGGCTTCCCTGTCCTTTACCATCTCCCGGAGGTCGCTCAAATTCATGTCCATCGAGTCAGTGATGCCATCCACCCATCTCATCCTCTGTCATCCCTTTCTCCTCCTGCCTTCAATCTTTCCCAGCATCAGGGGCATAGGCTGTTTGCATCAGGTGGCCAAAGTATTGGAGCTTCAGCTTCAGCATCAGTCCTTTGATGAATATTAAGGACTGATTTCCTTTAGGATTGACTTGGACAGGTACACAATGCTATATTTAAAATGGATAACCAACAAGGACCCACGATATAGCACAGGGAACTGTGCTCAATGGCAGCCTGGCTGGGAGGGGAGTCTGGGGGAGAATGGATACATGTATATGTATGGGTGAGACCCTTCACTGTTCACGTGAAATGACCACAACACTGTTAATTGGTTATACTCCAATACAAAATTAAAAGTTAAAAAAAAATAGCATTACCACAGACTTTCTTAGAAGTTCCTATTATTTACAGAGTTCTTCAAAGCCTGTCCTTGAAGGGGGCCCAACAAAATATTTTAAGGTGAAAAATATTTAAAGCAGATTAATGGCATTTTCAGTATATATCCTCAGTGTTTCTGTTTGTGCCTTCTTCCTCTCTGAAGGTATGTTTCATAGCCAAAGCAGTGGTGCTGAGTTGGGGACTGCACAGGATTTGCCTGATGACCCAGGGCTCCAAAAATTATAGCAGCAAATATAAGACAACTTTTAAAAAATATTTATTTTTATTTATCTGGCTGAGCCAGGTCTTCGTTAGGGCATGTGGGATCTAGTTCCCTGACCAGGGATAGAACCCAGGTCCCCTGGACCACCAGAGAATTCACTTGGACAATTTTTTGATCCCACATGCTACAACTAAGACCTGGCAAAGCCAAATAAATAAATAAAAATAAATATTTTTAAAAATAAAAAACCATTAGTTTTTGACTTACAAAGGATTCCCCCAAATGCTAGATCTGAAATTTTGTGACTCTCAATTGACATGTAATATTCCCTCTCAGGTTTAAATCAGAGCTAAAGATAAAGTCAATGTTTTAAAACCTCAGGGTTTTAAACCATAGATAATATTTCCTGCAGTTGCCTGCTGATACCACTCCACTGGAATAAGGAGGAGTTAAGGAGGTTCAGCGGAGAAGGCAATGGCACCCCACTCCAGTACTCTTGCCTGGAAAATCCCATGGACGGAGGAGCCTGGAAGGCTGCAGTCCATGGGGTTGCTGAGGGTTGGACACAACTGAGCGACTTCACTTTCACTTTTCACTTTCATGCATTGGAGAAGGAAATGGCAACCCACTCCAGTGTTCTTGCCTGGAGAATCCCAGGGGCGGGGAAGCCTGGTGGGCTGCCATCTATGGGGTCTCACAGAGTCGGACATGACTGAAGTGACTTAGCAGCAAGGAGGTTCAGATGAGCCCTCACATTCTTAGCTCCTAACAGCTAAGTTGCAAAGGTGTAAGAAATGATTTCATTATAGCATTGTTAATTGGCTGCTATAAAAATACACAAGAGCAGGTGGATATATAAAGCACGGTCACTGAGTCTAGATCTGCACAGTTAAAAATCACATATTTCCTTTTTTATCGCTATTTATGCATGTTTGATCTTTCTTCTATTTAAACTGATTGACGTTTTGTGTTTTTACTTTTTAAAATTTTATTTATTTGTTTAGGTGAGCCACTCGGCTTGCAGAATCTTAGTTCCCCAACCAGGGACTGACCCTGGCCTTCGGCAATCAATGTACAGAGTCCTAACCACTGGACGGCCAGGGAATTCCTTAAACCAATTGGTTTTAATCTTTTATTTATTTTTATTCAGGGCCATAAAACTCTTTCAGGATATGATGAAAACTATGAATCTTCTCCCTAGAAAAATGCATATTAACATTACATTTTGCTTACACCAGGTTAAATACTTCTGTTGTAAGCTGCTATTGCTGCTGCTAAGTCGCTTCAGTCATTTTGGACTCTGTGTAACCCCATAAATGGCAACCCACCAGGCTCCTCCATCCCTGGGATTCTCCAGGGAAGAATGCTGGAGTGGGTTACCATTTCCTTCTCCGATGCGTGAAAGTGAAGTTGCTCAGTCGTGTCCAACTCTTCGAGACCCCATGGACTGCAGCCTACCAGGCTCCTCCATCCATGGGAGTTTCCAGGCAAAGAGTACTGACTGGAGTGGATTGCCATTGCCTTCTCCAGTTGTAAGCTGAGAAACTCTCTTTTCCCAGTTTGAGTAGAAAACAATCTGATTCTAAGCACGATTTCTGATTAGGACAAAGTAGCTTTTCCAGGGCCTCTCTAAGGTTTTGCATTGTTTTTGTTTTTGTTTTTTCCTTCTTGGTTCCTCAGAGCTAGAAATTATTTGAATTAGACTTTTTTCAAATCTACTTGAATAAAATTTGGTTTTCAGGAGATGGGCCTGGCTGAGAAAAAGAGCTCTCTTGGTAATAGTCTTACTGAAGCAGGCAAATGGAGGTATCCTGCCCTGGTTTTTGTCATTATCCTTTTACAGTTTTTTCCTCTGTCCATTCTAGAAGACGGGCAGTGTGAGTCTTGACTCTAATGGAGATTACAGTCTAATACAAGAGGGTTCTTTTTTTTAACAAATAAAAATGTATATATTTAAGGTGATGTTTTAGTATATGTACGCATTGTGGAATGCTTACCACAATCAAACTATGTAACATATCCATCACCTCCCATAGGCACTGTGTGTGTACATGTGTGCATGTGTGTGCTTCTGTGTGTGTGATTACCCTTGAGATCTACTCTTTAGAAAATTTCAAGTATATAATATATTATTATTAACTATAGTTGCCATGATTCCTGGGCAGGAAGATCCCCTGGAGAAGGAAATGGCAACCCACTCCAGTATTCTTGCCTGGAGAATCCCATGGACAGAAGAACCTGGTGTGTTACAGTCCATGGGGTTGCAAGAGTGGGATACAACTTAGCGACTTAACTACCACCACCATCACCACATAGTCACCATGCTGTACATACGGTCTCTAGAACTTACTCATTTTATAACTGAAGGTTTGTACCCTTTGATCAATATCTCCACATTTCCCTACTTCCCAACTTTGGCTAACCACTATTCTACTCAAGGAGGTATTTTTTAAAAGGTCTGTTAATCATTTTTCAGCTCGAAAACCTTCAGAGACTCGATAATGGCTACAGAATCCTGAGCACACTAATCTAGGTACACCATGAGTTTACCCCCACCTACGTTTTCAGCTCATCCTCCTCTCTTTCCCTTCATGCACTATCTGTACAGACATACTGAACTTCAGAGACCAGTACAAACACTGGTGCATCTTTGCTAATGTGGTTTTCTGAATGTGCTCATCTGAATCCTAAACTCAGTAGTACACAGTAGGTGCTCAATAAATACTTATCTAAACCAGCCAAATGAATGAACACAATAGTGGAGGTGAGTGGTTTAAGGATTAAAGCTAGTGGCAAAGAAGGTAAAACTCAACGTTAGGAACTGAGCTTTGGGGTTAGACTCAGGATAATCGGTTTTTTATTTGGCGTTTACAGAGCAGAACAGGGTTGAGTTTCTCCACTAACACACAGCTCACCCATTGTACACTGCAGCATCATCAGAGGAGGAAATAAGAGATTACCAGGAAATGATCAGGAAATAGGGTACGGTTAGATTTAAATATGAATTCATCTTATATTCAACTAGGTGGAAACAATAAGACAATGCAAAGACCTAGTGCTTTGATAGGCACAGAAATAATTGTTGGTTGTTAATTTCATATATATGATGCACCTGGTAATTTAACTGCTAACACAGAGCAAAATGTAATTCCCGGGGTCACTGCCAAGGCTCGTGAGAAGCCCAGGAGGACCTGAGAGAAGACCTTCCCATCTTTCTCATGCAGGGATCACTGCTCTCACCTCTTCAAGTCTTTCTCTTCAAGTCTTCCTCCTCAAGCCTCTAGCGCTGGGGTTGCCATAGCTCCTGTTTCTGTGACTCCCCCCTTCCAGTAGTCCGATCACTACCTATAAATCTTTCCGCTGGCATCCGGGGTCTCTTAGGCAACAATGTGTGGTCTCTTGATTGGCCGGGAGATCCTAGAGGGCTGGTTCCAAAACTGGGCACACGGACAAAATGGAAAAGTGGGAGCGCTCAGAGGGTGGGAAAGGCTGCCATCTCTCAATATAATGCTAGGACGAAGATGCAGTCAGTCCTGAAACAAACAGCATTAAATGCCACCATTCAAGCCATAAGTGTGTTCCAAATCAGGCCAACCTACTGAGCATGCCCAGTTACATCGTTCTGGTCACTCCAGGGTTCTGAAACGTAAACTCCGTTTCTCCGGGTTTTAAGAGTGGCCAACAGGTAAAAGAAGGTTTCCGGACAAACAATTCTGGAGAGGTTCAATGAAAGAATAGCACCTGCACATAGGAAGTGGAAGAACGTGGGAAAATTGCCCAACACACAAATTCAGCAATGCTTCAACATGAATTTTAATTTATTGGATTAAGGAATTCAGGCCGACCAACAGATACACCAGGGAACCAGCAGATGGCATGCCTGAATAAGGATAACTCCAAATTTGGGGAATTTTACGATCTGGTCTAATCTAATTAATTAAATTTATGGAGCATCTACCATGTAATGAGAGGCAGAGTGAGAATGCAAGAATAAAAAAAGAAATCTAATGAGGAGGATTTGAAAATGCTATGTAGAAATAACTACTGTGATAGAACTATAAACTAATGCTGGAGAAAAACAGCATTTCAAAAGGGACCTCTGGGAAGTGTAAAACAGTTCTTATGGGCAGCAGCTAACCAAATTTAAAAAAAGAAGACTTTTCTCATTATCTCATGTTTCCTAAAAT
This sequence comes from Redunca redunca, assembly GCA_006410935.1. Lineage (NCBI taxonomy): Eukaryota > Metazoa > Chordata > Mammalia > Artiodactyla > Bovidae > Redunca > Redunca redunca. Next base: position 56,626 of record SJYQ01005453.1, read on the forward strand.
AAATAAAAATGTACTCTCTTCCAAGGTAAATCAATGAAAACCCTATGTTTATATTGTTTCATTGTTTTGAAATAGGCAGCATTCATATATCTTCCATTTAAAAAGAAAATGAAAAGTAAAGCTCACAGAGGTTGCTGCTTTCTTTCGAGTTGACAAAGGATCAGTAAGCCAAATTGAAATGAGAACTTATGTTGTCTGAATTCCAGTCTAGTGGTTTTATATATGGTTGTATGTTTCATGATCAGGTTGTATGTAAGATGAATAAACAAAGACTTTTGCAGGGGTGGAGGCCTGGGGGAGGTAAGTAGATGCAATACTAAATTACCATGTATTACCAGTTAAACATTGATGGTTTCAAAACGGGTTCATCCAGAAAGAGACCAGTTTTAACAACTCGCTGGGAGAGTGTTGGGTCTTGGTGAAGTTCCTGCTCATTAAAGACTTTCTGTTGGTGGTTATAACATTGAATGAAAGGAGGATGGGATTAAAGAGAGCCTGACACTTTATCCCTGTTAGATCTGAATATTTTTATCCCTGAAAATAAGGTCTCTTTCATTGATCCTCTCAACTAGCATCCTCTGGACCTCTCCTTGTTCAGCCCTTCATCAGTCTGACTGCTGATCCCCCAAGTCTGAACACCATTCACATTGTGTTCACAGTGAGCACACTGGCTCAGTGTACTTGAAAATTTAACATTGCTTTTATCTAAAATTTTTAAAAATTCCTTTTAAAAATATTTACTTATTTGGCTGCACTGGATCTTAGTTGCAGTATATGGGATCTGGTTCCCAGTTGTTTTTCAGTCGTTAAGTCGTGTTTGACTCTGCAACCTCATGAACTGCAGCACGCCAGGCTTCTCTGTCTTTCACTAGTTCCCAGTTCAGGGATTAAACCTAGGTCCTCTGCATTGGGAGGGTGGAATCTTAGTTACTGGACCACCAGTGAATTCCCTCAAGATTATTTTTAAAGGAAACATTTCAACCATAAAGAAACGTTTATGGACTTGCCTAAGAAACACCCTTTTCTCCCTGCAGAGATTTTTTAAAATGTTAACATTTTGCTTCGTGTGTGTGTGTGTGTGTGTGTGTGTGTGATTAACAGTTAAAGCCTCTTTTACATGCTGCCCAGATCTCATTTTCCACCCTGCCTGCCTAGAGGCATCCACTGTCATGAAATTAGTGTGCTGCCCACTTGTCCACTTTTTATGCTTATTATATATACGTTTGGCCTCATACAGTGTGACTGTTTTAAAGAGCTATCATAATTTACATCTTTGTAGTTCGCTTCTTTCAGTCAGTGGTCTATTTCTGAGATGTGATCATGTTGATACATTCAGTGATAATTTCTACATCATTCCCACCTTCCACTAGGAGCCAAGATATGTTCTATGCCTGACAGTTTTCACAAGACCATGTGTAAATTGCATAAAAATGTGACAGCAGCACATCTCTAGAGGATCTGAAGGTACAAGGGATCTAGAAGTACCTGAAGCAGGTCCACACTGATTTTCATAAATGCTCTTAGCTGCTTCACTCACCCGCAGTAGAGTCAGTGTTGGCTCCATAGGACACAATGACTTGATAAGAATCAGCTTGAGGATCAACATTACTTTTTTTAAAAAAGTATTACTGCATTAGTATTTATTAATGAAATTGAAAAGGTCATTCCATATCTCTTTTACGATGCATTTCCCATAGTTCATCTTCTGATGTTAAACTGTATTTATGACTGTCTAAGCTCAGTATTTATTATCATTTAACTAAAGAGCCTCTTGATGAAAATGAAAGAGAGTGAAAAAGTTGGCTTAAAGCTCAACATTCAGAAAACGAAGATCATGGCATCCTGTCCCATCACTTCATGGCAAATAGATGGGGAAACAGTGGAAACAGTGGCTTACTTTATTTTTTCTGGGCTCCAAAATCACCGCAGATGGTGACTGCAGCCAGGAAATTAAAAGATGCTTACTCCTTGGAAGGAAAGTTATGACCAACCTAGACAGCATATTACAAATCAGAGACATTACTTTGCCAACAAAGGTCCATCTAGTCAAGGCTATGGTTTTTCCAGTGGTCGTGTATGGCCGTGAAGAGTTGGACTATAAAGAAAGCTGAGTGCCAAAAATTGATGCTTTTGAACTGTGGTGTTGGAGAAGGCTCTTGAGAGTCCCTTGGACTGCAAAGAGATCCAACCAGACCATCCTAAAGGAGATCAGTCCTGGGTATTCATTGGAAAGACTGATGTTGAAGCTGAAACTCCAATACTTTGGCCACCTGATGTGAAGAGCTGACTCATGTAAAAAGACCCTGATGCTGGGGAAGATTGAGAGCAGGAGAAGGGGACGACAGAGGATGAGATGGTTAGATGGCATCACAGACTCAATGGACATGGGTTTGGGTAAACTCCGGGAGTTGGTGATGGACAGGGAGGCCTGGAGTGCTGAGGTTCATGGGGTCGCAAAGAGTCGGACACAACTAAGCGACTGAACTGACCTGAACTGAGGGAGCACCTTTGAAAAAGATTGTTTCGCTGGTGGTCAAACAGTAAAGACTCTGCCTGCAATGCAGGAGACCTGGGTTCCATCCCTGGGTCGGGAAGATCCTCTGGAGAAGGGAATGGCAATCCACTCCAGTATTCTTGCCTGGAGAAGTTCATGGACAGAGGAGCCTGGTGGGCTACAGTCCATTGGATCGCAAAAAGACAGGACTGAGGAACTAACACTTCCACTTTTCTTTGAATAAAATTGTTGCCTATAATTAAAGATGCCACAAAGATGTGTCCCAAGAGTTTGGACAAACCACAGATTATATAGCTGTTTTTGGTCAGTCTCCTAACACGGGGTGGCAAAGATTCAGACAGAAAATTGTATTAAAATAACACCATCTTAAACAGGTGTATAGTTGAATAACGTTAAGTACAGTCATACTATTCTACAAGATCAAATATTTCTTTAAGTCCTTTGTGCTACCAGAGAACAAAATGATGCCTGTGAAGTCTAGGTTGAAAAGGGAGGAAAAGGAAGAGAAAGGAAGGTAGGTAAAATGATGGAGGCAAAGGTAACAGCTTTGGCTTGGAATGAATGAATTCAGACTCAGCCCTTAAAACGCTGCCTGGCTTTGGGTAAGTCTTATTAACCTTTCCGGGCCGTTCCTTTCTGCGTCTGAAAAATGAGAGGTTAGGTTTAGATGATTTCTAAGGAATCTTTTAAGTTCTGAAATAGCTTATGTAGAAAAAAATAGAATCACTTATGAAGAAAAAGAGAGAAGAAACATTCCCCAAAGAACAGAAGATGGGGAACGCCACCAATAACCTCATGCCCCACCTGCTCACTAAAGAGGGTGTTGATAAAGATACTGCTCTGCTGCTTCAGCCTGGAGCTCTGCAATATGAAAGCTGACTACCTCCATCTGCACCCAGTACCATCCTCAGCACCCTCCTCTTAACCATCTCCAATCCCCGGGTCCCCAGGGGGCACGCTGGATCTGGAAACAGGTTTTGGTGGTCTCGCAATAATAGCGTTCCAGGCTTGAGTGATGAGAGTCGCTGCACGGTCTCAGCACGGAAGGGAAGGAGAGCTTTGCAAAGGGGACTGAGGGCATTTAAGAAAACCTTCCAGAGCTTGGAACGACTCCGTGGGGGCCGGACAGGGGCAGGCATCAGCCTTGGCGCGACGTAAAGAACAACGAAACCCGCGGACGGGTATCCAGAGGCTGCGCTCAAAATGGGAGCGCTCGGCCGAGCGTGCGCAGCGCGCCTGCGCCGTACGTGCGCGCGCATGCCCCCCCCCCCGCCCCGCCCCCGCCGGGCCGCGCGCCCCGGCGATCGCGAAAGCTCGCGGTCGCTCCGAGGCGCGCACCGGCAGTGCTCGCTGGCTCCGTTTACCTGAGGGACCCGCGGCCGCTCCCGGCCGGCGCCGCAGCCCCCCGGGAGCCGGGCCCCGAGGTGTGAGGTGAGCTCCGCGTCGTGCAGGCCCCTTCCCGTCCCGCTCAGCGGGAAAAGGACTCGGGAGTGGGGTCGAGGGGGTGCCGCCGCGGCTGCCCGCTCCTCGGTCTAACCCTGTGCCGAAGAGCCCCCAGCAGCCGCGGCACCTCCTCCTCAGGGATCGTTATTCTCCTCGCCGCCAAAACAAAAGCCTTGGGCGCCGCGCTGTGGAGGGGGTGTCTCGGGGCTGTCTCGGGGTGGGCGGCGGGCCGGCGGGGCGCGGGGAGCCCGAGTTTGGGGCCGGGGGCTGAGGCGGACGGATGCGCGCGGACTGGATTAACCCTCTCGGTCCCGAGCCCGCGCCGAGCAACCTGTTCGAGTGTGGCCCGCGCTCCCTCCGCGCCGCCCCCTGCCCAGCCCTGGGGCTCGGTCGGCGCCGCGGGGGCGTGTGGCGCTCCCGGGCTGCTGGGGGCTGTGGGTGGAGGACGCGGCCGCTGGCGGGGAGGACAATGCACCGAGGGCTGGGCGCGGGGGTGCGGGGGGCCGCCGGGACCCGCCTTGGGGCTTCCCGGGGCCGGGCGGCGTCGCAGCATCTGGACTGCCTCCTGTTTCTCCTCCTGAAAGTTGTCCCCTCTCCTCCCTCCCGTCAGTTTTGCAAAGTCTGCATATTCCTTCTGGAGGCTTCACCCTCTGCCCCCTTGGACGTTCCGTGTGTTGCCCTGGGGTACCGCGGGGAGGTTCATCCATAGCCTCTGAAATAACGTGCTGTTAAACATTTCAAGACATTTTAGCATCTTCCTAGAGGCCGTTTTCAGAGTTAGGTGCCTTCCTCAATAAGAGAAAAAAAGGGTGTTCTTTCTTTTTTAAAAGAACAAAAGCATGTGCCACTGATTTAGGCAGAGGAGTCAACTTGAAGTTGCAAAATATCTAGGAAGGAGGACAAAAGGTCTGGTTTTTGGCCCAGAATAAATGAAATTTTGAATTTTGGTTCCCTTCTGAATGTAGGCAGACAGAGCAGAAGAGCACACCAGCAGCTATAGAAATAAAGGACTGTTCTATAAGGTTGGTCAAACAAGATCTTATTTTATAGAAGTAGTTTGGCGAGACCTGTAATGTTTATTTACGGCAATTGGGTTACTTGGCAAAGCCAATACCGCAGGAGCAAGGAAACAAAGACTTGACAAGGGAGATGTTACCTCCCTCTTGAGCCTTCTTTTAGCCTTTAGTGGTGTGCTGACAGGCAAAGGGATAGATAAATCCGTAGTTCTGTTATTAAGAACCATTTTCTCCTCAAGATAATGCTTTCCATCCGTACTTTTAAGCAAATCAATACTTTCTTTTTCCTCCAGAAGAAGAAGAAGAAAAAAAGTGTTTGTTTGAAGTACCAAACCACAACATAGAGGAACATAAGATGGAAAGTGATGTAAAGCTTAAGTGGGCAGGCTTGCAAGGATAGAGCTGAAAATAAAAGATAATTGAGATGCAATTCTTCTTACAGTGTTGCCTTTTATTTAGTGAAATAACAGGTTCCTCCTCTATCCCCCTCCCCACAAGTGCTTTGAAACTGTCAAGAAAATAAGGTAATTAGTAAAGCCTACCGTCCTGCCTTCTCTTTCCTCCTCCTCCGTTTTTTTCTTTAACCCCTCATCCACTAATATTCCCTGCCTCTACATCTCTCCTAAATCTACCAGTGCCCTATTAATAGAAGAAGAAAGGACTATAGGTTCTTTCATTCCTTTTTTTCATCTTAGGTACTGTATTCCTCTGAGCTTTATGTTGTGCTTTGAACATTTAGGTGGATTTTTCTAGAGAGATCCCCAGCCATAATTGAGATATTTGAAATAGGGAGGCTTGAGGTGAAGAAAATAGTAAAGTGCACATTTTTTCTTTGTATAGCACAATGTTGTGAGAGCATCATCACTGGGCAAAGAGGGGGTTTTAAAGTCGTGGTAAGTCCTCTGTTGCCCACTTGACAGGGAAAAAATCTCTTTCCCCAACTTAAATTTCGTATGTGTTAGTAAAACTATGAGATTTCATACTGAAAACTTATTCAGAGCATGTTAGTTTGTTGATGTTAGACTATTGTTGACTTTATTTTCTTCAGGAGACATGTGATAGGAAACAGTTCTTACTGCATCTTTACCTTCTTTCACAGGGAAGAGCAGTGTTGGCCTCAAGTGTTTTTTAACCCCTAAATCTCTAGAGTTAGAGACTTTTAAAGCTGCAGCTGCCCACAAAAAGAGCAGTAGTGCAAATGAAAAGCAAGACTTTGAAATATGTATGAGAGGAATTGTTCAGTATAGATTTGGGAGAAGAAGGGTCACGGTGTCCTGAGGAAAGAAGTGAAGGTTTTGAATAGTGGCATTTCCAGGTTAGGAAGGAATGTTTGAAGAGTAACAACTCCTCTTTGACTAGAAAGCAGTTTTAACTGACTGTTGCATCAGAAATGGTGAATCTATCTTTGAGTTACAATTTGTTATGCTGAGAACTAGCAATAGTTTTGGTGAATCCAAGGAATGCACTGTGAATGAAGTTTAAGAAAAAACAACTAGGCTAGTAGGCCTAAAAAAAAATGCTGGTCCCAAAGTTTATCTCATTAAACAAATTTTGTAGTCAAAACATGGAGCCATGCTAAAGGGGAAAAAAAAAATCAGGAGCTTGATATTAGAGCATTTTCTGAACACATTTTAATTGAAAAGGGAAACCAGGCTGGAATTTCAACCTGATTTTTTTTTTTTTTTAAGTCCAGACTCTGGCCATCTTTAACTTTCCAGTTTTGTTTTTAGTTTTAAAAGATCTGCTTCTGCTTTCTCTAGTCTTAAAAGTAATGTATAATTTGTAGGATGGACTGGATTTTGATGCCTACTATTCATTTTAATTTGGAACTTTTTTTTGTTTTTCCTGTATTTTTTTTTAAGCCCCATCACTCAGCACACTGGAAGATTAGATTATCTTTTGTAATCAGTAGGTGACTAGACAGACTTTAAAAATTAGATAAAGTAGCAAAGTGATATACCTTGAGATTAGTAAGAATCTAGGCCTTATGAATTAAATATGGAGCTATATAAACTTTAGCAACCAGAAAACAGTATCCTGAGAATGAATTAATTTTTTAAATTAGATATGGAAAACAAAAGGCCAAAACCCACATCAATTTTAGGAAAAGGAATCTAGCGCTTTGAGCAGTGAGTGATACGCTTTCAGTGTGTACTTTGCTCTCTAACAAGATAATGATTTCCTTGAGAGAAGAAGCTTCAGAGGTAGTGACTGCTAATCCTCATAACGCAGTCTTGGAAAACTCTGAAAGAAGACAAAAGAATATCCTCCTGTTCCCACTGTAGCCAGTGTGTTTGAGGCAACCTTTAATTTCTGAATTGGAAACGCAAAATGTTAGGTGCATTTATAGTGTGTCAAGATAAGTAAATCTAAGCTGAGAAAGATGAAAGGAATCGCTTTCTGTACAGAAGGTGCGAACTGGAATAAAACTGCTAGCGTCTTTTGTTGCAGGGCCCTGCTGACAAGCCCCCAGGGCCCACTTTTGTCATTGCCTCTTCTGGGATTCAGCCTGCTTTCTTTCCTCTTCACAGTGGCCATCTCCTGATTCTCCTACCTGAGTTCTTTAGGTCTGGCTTTGTAGCCAGCCTCTGAAGACAGTCTTCCAAGATTGCATCCCCTTTATTGCTGTTCTTCAGGACAAATACTCAACTTCTTTTAGGGGCTTTTACTTTTTATCGTCAAAAGAGAACTGGTAAATTGGGGAATATCAGACTCCTGATGTTACACATTGATAAAAATTAAAGTGTGGGGTTAAATGTATCTAGTCCTTTTTGTTTGCTGATGAAGTAATCATCAGGTCACTTAATCTGAAATTAGTTTTCCACATATCTTATATTGCTCTGTAAAGAAGTGAGTGCCTCTTTTCTCAGGGTTAGGGCATGAAAAACTATTGCCAGACCCCTCATTTTTTACTGGTCCTTGGCACCTGAGACTGTTGCTAGACAGTTAATCTAGCAATTCCCTTTATTCAACTGAGATTGTGCAGATTCCTGTAGTAAAAGATATAATATCAAAAAGAAAGCAAAAAAATCTTTTAACTTTTATGTAGTCAGTTGCTGTATTTTGTCAGTATTTCCTGGTTTCCTCAGTCATCTGTGTCCTGTTGTCTGAAACTTGCAGCTTCTTCAAGGATGGTTCTCTTAGGAGAAAGGACTGTTGCTATCCATACTCACGTGATCCTCATTAGAAGCATTTATTTCATCATGTAATTGAAAAGCAATTTAGAATATACACCAAAAGTTTTTTTTTTTAAACTGCATAATATTTGATTCAGCTGAGAGGTGATCTGATTTTTTTTTTCAGTATTGACAATCAATTTTTGACCCATTCTAAGTTTATCATCATTTTTTTTTGCTTTTCTTGTTACCTGTAGTAGGGCATTTTTGTGTCCCTTGGCTTGTTACTTTCAACACCCAGTAAATCATTGATTCAACTAGTATTATTGTCAGCACACATTTATAGATTTAGCAGACTTAATTTTCCCATACACAAATAACATACAACAGATTTTAAAATAACATTTCAGCATTTATAATACTTTACTATTTTGGTTTTTTTTGTTTGTTTGTTTGTTTGTTTTTTGACCATGCTGTACAGCTTGTGGGACCTTAATTCTCTGACCAGGGATCAAACTCTGGCTCCCTGAAGTAGAAGTGTAGAGTCCTAATCACTGGGTTGCCAGGGAAGTCCCTATTGTATTTTTAAACAATTCAGGTAGTTTTATTCTGTTCCATGTATATGTATTTTTTGACAAAAGTGGGAGACTATATGCTGTTTTGTAAACCATTTTAAATTTTATTTTTCACTTATTGTATTGTTACTATCTTTTCAAGTCAGTATATACAGATCCTGCTCATCATTTTTAGTGAGTGTGTTATGTGTTGGTTGTACCCTAGTTTAACCAGTTCCTTGTTGGTAGACTTTCAGATTCTCTGGGTTTTTATTGTATAAACAATATTGTACTAACATTTCAGTTATACATCATGTGTACTTGTGTTTACTTTCTTAGAATAAATTGTAGAATAGGTTTGCTGAATCAAAATTTTAAGGACTTTTGATATCCATAGCTGTTTTTTTGAAATACCAACTAGTTTGCTTTTCCTCCAATAGTATTTGAGAATGGAGAATTTCCTGCCAGTCTAGTGGTTAGACACTTCACTGCTCTGGCCCGGGTTCAGTCCCTGTTTGGGGAACTAAGATTCTGCAAGCCACGTGGAACAGCCAAAAAAAAAAAAAAAAAAGTATTTCCAAGTGTTGGAATGTTGAATATATTCTTTTTTCTGCACCCTCTCCTATACTGTGTTCTGTTATTGTTACTTTGCTCATCTGATTTGCAAAAATGTTATGTATCATGTTTGTATGTTTTTATTAGTAAAGTTGAATATCTTTCCATATGTTTGTTGGCCATTTGTATTTCTTTTGTAAATTTATGTCATTTTTCCATTTTTCTATTAAAGTAGTATTCTTTATTTGCTTTTTAAAAATTCATTTTATATATTTCCTTTGCTAAGCACATAATTATGTGCAAATATCCTATAGTTTTAAATTATTCTATTTTAGGATAGTATTTCTCAAAATATGACTTATAGATCACTTGTAACAGTACCAAGATAATCGTTAGAATACATGTATATCATTCATTTTCCAGAGGTTCAGATTTCTTAGACCTATGGGGTTTCTGTGAATCTGCTGCACATTAAAATTAGGGAACCTCTGATTTGGAAGAAATATAAGTTCCTTAATATTTTTACTATTCCTATTTTTCTTCTTGTCTCATGGCATTCTACTGTTTTTTCTTATTTTATTTTAATAACCATAAACTACATTCTTAATGTATTAAGGTTTTATCGTACCCCAGCCTAACATAATAATTTTACAAAAACGTCTTGATATATGGAAATTTGAATGTCAAGGTACATAAAGGAAAGCACTTTTATAAGTTTGTGAGAAGCATTGTTTGTAAATGAGGCAAAAGGAGTAACTGAGAGAAAAACAAGTAAAATAGGGTAGACGAAATTATAAGGGGGTTTCTCATCTAGTTTAAAAAACTTGTTTCTTCTTCAAGTTTTGTATGGTAATCTTCTTTGAACCGTAAATTTGGAACCCATACTGCCTGAAAAGTAGTCTAAATGAAATTTTTGAAATTCTCATTGTTAGATACATATTCAGTAGGGAGCAATGTTCCCTTAATTTTTTTTTAAGTTGCAAGCAGATGAACATGCTGCATAAGCCGCAAACTACAAAAATGGAACTTATATGGATGTTTTGATACTGTAGCCAAATAAAGCTTTCAGAGCTTATTTGACACATTTAATGATATGCATAATTGTTACCGTGCTGTATGGTAATTAAGCTTAAATATATGTAACTGTGTTTAATATCACTTTTCCATAGCCAGACATTACATTTCTGGGCCCAGCTTGAAGGAGGAAAAAATATGGCAGGCCAAGAAGCTTTAACAAATATTTCTGATTTAGAGATTTCAGTGTTATAATTAGATGTTTCAGGCAGAGGTTGCTTGTAATTTTGGTATTCCTAATTCCTAAGGTTGTAGACTTTCTTTTTCCCTTCTCCTACTCAAGACTATATGCTTGGGGGAGAAATTGGGAAGATTCAGCCATGGCTTTTCTTTCTCCAATAGTTTTTTCTGCCCAGTAATGAAAGCTTGGGATGCAGAGCTCCCTGTCATTGGTAGTGCACAAAGGACAGTTTCTTTCTCTACTTTAGCCAAGCCGGTTCAAGTTCTTAAGGGGATCTAATCTGTCATGGGCCCTAATATCTATTTGAGTTGTTCTGTTAACCTGGGTCTCTGAGGATTTCTGAACCTGAATTTCTCATGTTTTCCCAGCCGAGGTTGTATACTNTAGGAAAAACTAATATGTTATTTTTAACTGCATCTTGTACATTAAAAAGTTATGTATTTAGGTTCAGACTCTGATAGATTAAAGATTTCATGTTTGGGGAATGTTACTCATCGTAGTTTTCAGATATTATTCTTTTATGAAGAAATTTGAAACATTGGAACTGGGGAAGTAATAGCCTTTCAGAAGTTTAAATTGTCCGAGTTATGGTTACATCATTTCTGTTACTTGATAATAAGACTTTAAAGAGCAGACTATAATAATAATATTCATAATTCACTTAGTAAATATTGAAGGTAACTTGATTTTGAAAATGGGTTCTTTGGTTCAGCCTTTAGGCTGATGGGTTTACAGTATTTACATTGTCTTAAATACTTAAGATGGTATCCTGGTCTTACTATCTTCACATCAATTTAAGAACAGTAACTCCCAAGCAGTGATAAAGGTTTTGTTGTGTGATATATCTGTTCTTGACTTCTTAGGACTTCATGAAAATCTATTGCCTTACTTGAATTTTTCTAATGATAATTCTTTAGGCACTTTTTAATTATTTTACTTTAGAAGCTATGACAAATTAATGGATATAGTTAGTAATAGGTTTAAATAATTTTGTATGTGTTTTAATAATGGTTTTAGAATTGTGGACAAAGATATGTTTACCAGATAGGAATTAGTAGGCAGTTGGAGATGGAAATGGCAACCCACTCCAGTATTCTTGCCCGGAGAATCCCATGGACGGAGGAGCCTGGTGGGCTATATATAGTCCACGGTGTTCGCAAAGAGTCGGACATGACTGAGCGACTTTACTTCACTTTCTAAACTGACAGTAAGAGTTAAAAGCTTTGGAGTTGTATAAACTGCAGCAGCAGCTACCACTTTCTATCTATATTACTTTGGGCAAGTTATTTGAACTTTCTTACCATTGTCACTTTACTTGTAAAATAGAGTTAACATTTTGGAACGTACAAAATGAAGCGTTTATAAAGTACTTGGCACAGTACTTTTGAAGTAAGTTCTCTTAAAGTGATAGTTTTTACCATTTTCCCATATTCTAATATTAATGTAGCTATATCATACATAGAATTTACAGGTTTTTTAAAAAAAAATTTTAGTCTTTAATCCTTTGTTACAGTGCTTTCAGCAAATTGAATACTACCTGTTTTGGAATCTTCATTTTATAGTAAAATTCAAAGGTTTAGTACTTCCAAGTAAACTAACATAAATCTGGGAAATTTTGTAGAAAGATTATTATTCATAGATTTTGAAACGTAGAGGGCAACTTGTAGAGTCCCAATACTTGGAAATATTGTAGAGGTTGAATAAAATATTTCTGCTCTTCCACTGACTATACAAAGTCTAATTGGTAACAAGAGATTTGGTATAGACTGTTAAATTGGTTATATGAAAATGGGTATTGGTTTTATATAGGAATTTGGTTCCAGGCATGGTAGTCCCTGTTGGGTATTAAAACTACCCAGTTCTCTCACCAAAGAAATGAAGAAGTAGGAATATCTTTGGTTCTGGTATCATTTTAAGTCAGTATAACTCCTTTGGAAAGCAAATAGAGTTGTAAGAAATAAGTCGTAAAGGTTTATGTACTGATTTGGGTTTAACTTTTGCCTCTTTCGTGTAGCAGCTTTCAGACTTTGAAATTAAGTAAAGTAACATCTCTGTGATCTGGAGAAGGAAACGGCAGCCCACTCCAGTACTCTTGCCTGGAAAATCCCATGGACGAAGGAGCCTAGTAGGCTACAGTCCATGGGGTCAGTCGGACATGACTGAGCGACTTCACTTCACTTCAGCATCTCTGTGAAAATCATTTGTGAAAAGGTACTAATAACAAAAACACTTTGAATGGCTATTAGGATTAAATGAGAGATTTAAATAGCTAGTACAGTGCATGATGCAGAATGGATGATCCACAAGTGTTAATGCTATTCCAAATTTCATTTCTAAGTGACCCTAGAGAGAAAGCACTAGAAAGACAATGTATTTGTTTCATATGAATTTGCATCTCTCATTGTGGGCTCCTGGGTCTTTCATAATGGTGGCATGGTGAGCTGCCTCTGTCCTCTCTTCAAACATGCCCATAGAGGCTAGACATTTTGCTGGCAGTGAGACTGCATCTTTTTGAATTTCACTCATTCTAGGGAGAGCACCTAGGTGAGTAAGAGAAAGCTCTAGTGATATGAAGTGATGTTGGGGATAGTTGGCTTGGTTGTCATACCAGGACAGTGATGTCACTGACAAAGTCTCCTGACAGTCTGAGAGTGTAAAGTTCCTGTAATAGCAAAGGATATGGAAATTCAGCAGTCAACACAGCACACTTGCAAATAGAAGTAAGGATTCTTAGATCCGTACAAGGACTTGTCTGCTGATGATACCCTCCTGTCTCTGATCCAGGAACTTTTGGATCAGCTTGCCAGCTTTTAGCGGGAGCAAATAATTGGAACAGGTAACCCTAGCACATTTCATGCAAAGATGGGCTCGATAAAGGACAGAAATGGTATGGGCCTAACAGAAGCAGAAGATATTAAGAAGAGATGGCAGGAATACACAGAAGAACTATACAAAAATATCTTCAAGACCAAGATAATCACGATGGTGTGATCACTCACCTAGAGCCAGACAGCCTGGAATGTGAAGTCAGGTGGGCCTTAGAAAGCATCCCTATGAACAAAGCTAGTGGAGGTGATGGAATTCCAGTAGAGCTATTTCAAATCCTGAAAGATGATGCTGTGAAAGTGCTGCACTCAATATACCAGCAAATTTGGAAAACTCAGCAGTGGCCACAGGACTGGAAAAGGTCAGTTTTCATTCCAGTCCCAAAGAAAGGCAGTGCCAAAGAATGCTCAAACTACCTCACAATTGCACTCATCTCCCATGCTAGTAAAGTAATGCTCAAAATTCTCCATGCCAGGCTTCAGCAATACGTGAACTGTGAACTTCCAGATGTTCAAGCTGGTTTTAGAAAAGGCAGAGGAACCAGAGACCAAATTGCCAACATCCGCTGGATCATGGAAAAAGCAAGAGAATTCCAGAAAAACATCTATTTCTGCTTTATTGACTATGCCAAAGCCTTTGGCTGTGTGGATCACAATAAACTGGAAAATTCTGAAAGAGATGGGAATATCAGAGCACCTGACCTGCCTCTTGAGAAACCTCTATGCAGGTCAGGAAGCAACAGTTAGAACTGGATATGGAACAACAGACTGGTTCCAAATAGGAAAAGGAGTACGTCAAGGCTGTATATTGTCACTCTGCTTATTTAACTTATATGCAGAGTACATCATGAGAAACGCTGGGCTGCAAGAAGCACAAGCTGGAATCAAGATTGCCGGGAAAAATATCAGTAACCTCAGATATGCAGATGATACCACCCTTATGGCAAAAAGTGAAGAGGAACTACAAAGCCTCTTGATGAAAGTGAAAGTGGAGAGTGAAAAAGTTGGCTTAAAGCTCAACAGTCAGAAAACGAAGATCATGGCATCCGGTCTCATTACTTCATGGGAAATAGATGGGGAAACAGTGTCAGACTTTATTTTTGGGGGGCTCCAAAATCACTGCAGATGGTGACTGTAGCCATGAAATTAAAAGACGCTTACTCCTTGGAAGGAAAGTTATGACCAACCTAGATAGCATATTCAAAAGCAGAGACTACTTTGCCAACAAAGGTCTGTCTAGTCAAGGCTGTGGTTTTTCCTGTGGTCATGTATGGATGTGATAGTTGGACTGTGAAGAAAGCTGGGCGCCGAAGAATTGATGCTTTTGAACTGTGATGTTGAAGAAGACTCTTGAGAGTCCCTTGGACTGCAAGGAGATCCAACCGGTCCATCCTAAAGGAGATCAGTCCTGGGTGTTCATTGGAAGGACTGATGCTGAGGCTGAAGCTCCAGTACTTTGGCCACCTCATGCGAAGAGTTGACTGATTGGAAAAGACCCTGATTGTGGGAGGGATTGGGGGCAGGAGGAGAAGGGGACGACAGAGGATGAGATGGCTGGATGGCATCACTGACTTGATGGACGTGAGTCTGAGTGAACTCCAGGAGTTGGTGATGGACAGGGAGGCCTGGCATGCTGCGACCCATGGGGTCACAAAGAGTTGAACACGACTGAGCAACTGAACTGAACTGAAACTTAGCACATTCTTGAGTGTTCTTTGTGAGACTGGATGAGTTGAAGGACATTTCCTAAGTATAGTATGTTTCAGCAGACCCAGGCTTCAAGCCTGTTTTGGGTTCATTCCTGTACTGACGTTTGGTGAAATCAAAATGAGTGCTTCAAATGAAATAATATATGATATTGAGCCAAGGATGCCAGGAGAGAAATTGCAGAATTTAGGTTATTTCTAATTTGCTTATTATTGTTCACAGTCAACAAGTTGGGTGTTCTTTCATTGTATATAGAGAATTCCTCCTCAGTACTTCCATTGAAATTGAAACATGTTCAAATAAATGTGGTGAATGTCCATTTATTAAATTGGAAAAAAGATCCTTATTAGTATGTTAGTATGTTTATTTCTTGAATACTTTACAAAAGGTGCATTTATACAGAAACATACACATTAAATTTTTATTAAGTTCTTAACTTGATGTCTGTCTTTCCCCCAAGTATTGTGGCTTTTGATAGAAAAAAGATTGCTCATTCCTGAGTTTTCCACACCATTTTGAACGGTCTAAATTGCCAAGTAAATTTTTAGGAGCTGTCCAACATGGACAACAAATTGTCAGTAACTATTTTTAGAAACCTACATGTTACCAGGTAGTTATGACTTTATTGGTAACGGAAGAGATCTGAGCAGTTTTTTTTTTCTTCTATATTGATAATTAAGCCCCATTGAATAGAATGGATACAGTTTATTGGAAGAAGCACTAAAACAGGAATAGAAGGCTTGTATTCTGCCACTACCTAGTCTTGTGACTCCCTTGTGTTGGTTTTTCTAGGAAGTATTTTCCCTGTCCCTTTTACAGAGTTTTTGTTAAGATCAAATGGTACAATTTATGTGTATTTTAAAGAACTTTAAAAAGTTAAAACGCTCTTCAAATACAGAACATCATTCTTTGCTGCCTGTCAGTCTGTTTAATTTTAGTTAGATTGTGGAATAAGCAGTCTTTAATTTTGTTGGGAGGTTGATTGCTTTTTTTTTTTTAAACTAAACCTGTGTAGGATAATCAGAGGAAAAAGCTCCCGGAATGGTTCCTACTTGCCTCCATTTCCTGTTTTCTTTTGTAATTCTCATTAAAGATTTTCTTACAGCATGAGAAACTGGCAGGTGCATAGATCTTAGTGGAAACAGAAATCTTCAAAGCCTGAACATTTTTTGTATCCTTTATGGCTCATTAAGAACAGAGCATGTTTGAACTAGTTTCCCAGTTATCCAAGCTCAAATTTTAGCCTTTTCTCCCCACAACTTTTTATTATGGAAGATTTCAGTTATGTGGTCATATATGGAACATCATATACCCATCATCCAGCTGCAAAAATTATCAACTAATACTAGTCTTGTTTCATTTATGACTGCACTCCCAGCTGGGTTACTCTGAAGCAAATGCCACACACCATAATTTCATCCATAAATATTTCCATATATATCTCTATAAAGTAAGGACTCTTTCAAAATATGTAAACATATCACTTCCTCAGTATTTTCAAATATATGTTCAAATATATTTTCAAATATGTGTTTCATATTAATGTTCAGATTACCCTTGTGCTGTTCTTAGTCAATCTCAGTCATGTCCAACTCTTTGCGACTTCATGGGCTGTAGCCCACCAGGCTCTTCTGTCCATGGGATTCTCCAGGCAGGAACACTGGAGTGGATTGCTATGCCCTCCTCCAGGGGATCTTCCCAACTCAGGGACTGAACCCAGATCTCCCAAATTGCAGGCAGATTCTTTACCATCTGAACCACCAGGGAAGCCCAAATTACGCTTAGAATTTCAGTTTTTTAATAGTTGGCTTTTCAAATCAGGGTTCATGCATTACATTCAATTGATATGTCTCTTAATTTAGTTTCTCCTTCTGTTTCCCTTCTTCCTTTTTTCTTGTAATGCACTTGCCCTACAGATTTTCTCAAATTTTATTTTTCTGTTTGCATCCCTGTGGTGTTACTGACCATGGTCCTCTGTTTTTGTTTTGAAAGAATACTTCCAAGGCACTGTAACATCTGCTTGTTACTCTGTATAATTTTAGCAGCCATCGATTATTCCCTAGGTCAAGAATTTTATTAAGGGTTTGTAAAATGGTGATATTCTGTCATTCTTCATTTCTCAGCTAGAATACTTTATAAACAGAAACTTCCTCATTTTGATTACTGGACTGTTGAGTTACTCATGTTCAGTTTATATAAAAAAGACAGTAAATACGCAACTGTTCTCCTTTGTTAGTTTTAAGGATAATAAATTGATTCACAAAAATCTTTCAAAAGTAACCAATGAGATCTGTCTCCTTTTAAGTATCATTGTTCTCCTTTCAAGTATCATTATGAACGCATGGATTTTTACCGTATTTTATGTGTTTCCGTCCATTGCAGTTATGATTTTGTTGTGGCTCAGTCTGTTCTGCCTTTGGTAGTGAGCACCTCTTCAAGATAGCGCCTCAGTGTTTTTGATACTACCCTAGTGATTTCTGATAGCTTCCTTGCTTTCTGGTATGATCCAACCTCATTTCATAAAATTCTGCCTCAGAACTTGAATTATCACTTTCTTTAGGGAGTGCTGGTTCCTTTTAGTTGTAAAGAATTTTTGCAGGTTTTCACAGACTGCTATCTGGGTGCTATGCTTATTGATACTAGGTTGTTAATTTATAGGTCTCTTCAAAGATGGAGCTAGGAAATAGATTTTTAAAAAAAGAAAGTTCAGCATGAGTTTATACTCATAATTAAACAATATTGGAGAGTTTTTATTTAATATTTTCAAATTTTTGTTTCTTCTCATGCTGAAACCTTATGATATACAGACATTACATAATTTCTGAATAATACCAGTATTACTACTAGCAGTATCATTACTGAAAGCTCTGTAAGATTTCTTTGTATTTCTTATGTCCTTAGGATGTATTTCACCAAGGATGTCCAGTCAGGTTACTGTGTTTTAGAGTTAAGTACTCCTCTGTTTGGTTTAACTGAATACACAGTTTAGGTTTGTTTTTCAGTTTGATTTTGAGGAATGACTTAAAATTTTTTTTGTTTAAATTTATTTTATAATCATGTTTAGAAACTTGATATATGGAACATTCAGAGGAGTCTAGTTTCTGGACTGTGTTTGTGCTTAGTCGCTCATTCATGTCTGACTCTTTGAGACCCAGTGGACTGTAGCCTTTTAGGCTCCTCTGTCCACGGGGATTCTCCAGGCAAGAGTACTGGAGTGGGTAGTCATGCCCTCCTTCAGGGGATCTTTGCAACCCAGGGACCGAACTCAGGTCTCCCGAATTTCAGGCAAATTATTTACCATCTGAGCCACCAGGGAAGCCCATGAATACTGGAGCCTATCCCTTCTCCAGGGGATCTTCCCGACCCAGGAATCGAACCGGAGTCTTCTGCATTGCAAGTGGATTCTTTACCAGCTGAATCCTAACCTTATTCTTGAGGGTAGTTGTTTTTTTAAAGCTTTTTGTTTATCTTTCCATTAAAAAGTATAGTAATTATAGAAAATGTCTGTATAGTATCTGTCTATAGCTATATATTCTTTCGTGCTTTTTTGATATAGTGTCATACTGTTTGTTTTCTCTACCTTGTTTTTTTACTTAACAGTATATCCTGGCTATTTCATAGTATCACTTATAGATAATATTCCTCAGAATTTTTTTTTAATTGTGGCAAAATATACATGTTGCACTAGTGGTGGTAAAGAAACCGCCTGCCAATGCAAGAGATGTGGGTTCGATCCTAGGGTCGGGGAGATCCCCTGGAGGAGCACATGGCTTCCCAATCAAGTATTCTTGCCTGGAGAATCCAATGGACAGAGGAGTGTGACAGGCTACAATCCATAGTGTTGCAGAGTTGGACATGACTGAAGTGACTTAGCATGCATGTATGCAAAACATATATAACATAAAATTTACCATCTGAACCTTTTCTTGTTTGTTTTTTGGCATACCATGCAGCTTGTGGGATCTTAATTCCTCAACCAGGGATAGAACCCAGTCCCGGCAGTGAAAATTTGGAGTCCTAACCACGAGACCACCAAGGAATTCCCCCATTCCAATAATTTTTAAGTGTGCAGTTCAGTGGCATTAAGTACAGTCACCTTGGTATGTCATTACCACTATCCTTCTTCAGCACTTTTCAAAACTGAAACACTATACCTATTAAACAATAATTCCCTGTTCTCCCCTCCCTTCAACCTTTGGCAACCACCATTCTACTTTTTTTCTTTCTCTCTGAATTTGACTACTCCAGTACCTCATTTAAGTGAAATCATAAAATATTTATCCTTTTGTGATTGGCTTATTTCACTTAGCACAATGTTTTCAAGATTCATCCATGTTGTAACAAATGTCAGAATTTCCTTCCTTTTGGACTTCCCTGGTGGCTCAGACGGTAAAGCATCTGTCTACAATGTGAGAGACCTGGGTTGGGAAGATTCTCTGGAGAGGGAAATGGCAACCCAGTCCAGTACTCTTGCCTGGAATATCCCATGGACGGAGGAGCTTGGTGTGGAGGCAGCTATCCATGGGGTCACAAAGAGTTGGGCACGACTGAGCGACTTCACTTCGCTTAAGTTGAATAATATTTCTCTGTATATTTATGCCCAACATTTAGTTTAATCATTCATTCATCAGACACTTGAGTTCCTTCCATTTTTTGGCTATTATGAATACAGCTGCTATGAATACAGATATATAAATATTTGTTCCAGTCTTTGCTTTAAATTTTTTGGGGTATTCCCAGAAGTGAAATTCTAGGATAGCATGATAATTCTGTTTAATTTTTTGAGGAACCGCCGAACTGTTTTGTGTAGCAGCTGCTCCATTTTACATTTTTGCTAGTGCTGCACAAGGGCTCCAGTATCTATATATCCTCACCAACACTAGTTATTTTCTGGGTTTTGTTTTGGAACAATAGCCATTGTAATGGGTACGAACTTGTCCTCATTTTTTAATTCAGGTCCTACTGAAGGACATTTGCTTTTGAAAGCAGAACTTGCTATTGAGGTCTTTATTATTCTTTGTGTAGGGCCAGCAGCTAGTATAGTACCTAACACATAATAACTGCTAAATAAATGTTTGAGTGAGTGAATGAACTTTATAAACTGTGAATTCTGGAAGAGGTGATAGTGGTCGTGGTTGTGGTTATAGAGCTGGGCCTACGCACATGGTCTCCTGGAACTGTAAATAGTTGTGGGTTCATTGGGAATAGTAATGGTAGTCCTGACAGGAGTACCAAAGATACCTGAACACTGGTGTTTTACTTTGCTCTTTTTTTTGGGAGAGGGGGATGGTCAAAGTGACTTGAAGCTTTCAGCATTATGTGTTTACATTTGTAAGTGGTATAATAAAGTAAAGGAATAAAACAAACCAGCTTTCTTATCTCTAGACCTCTCATTCTCTTTCTGCCTAAATAATCTCATCTCCATCTTTGCCTGTCAAATTCTAATGGTTGTACTTGATATAGCCCACCAGGCTTCTCTGTCCATGGGATTTCCCAGGCAAGAATACTGGAGTGGGTTTGCCATTTCTTCTCCAGGGAATCTCCCCAACCCTGGGATTGAATCAGTGTCTCCTGCTTGGCAGGCGGATTCTTTAGTGCTGAGCCACCAGGGAAGCCAAACTTGATACGTTAATTAATAGGACCAAAATAGGAATAGATAATAATATATGTGGTATCATCCTGTTTTTGTTGAAGAAAAGAAGTATATTCATGTTCATGCAGAGTAAGTGATCCGGAAAGATTTTTGTCAAGACCGACAGTGATGCACAATTTATTTGTGTTTTCTACGTTTTTCATTTAATGTTTGTGTTCTCTGATTTTTCTGTAAGAAACACATTGTGTTTTTAAACAGTAAAATTAGTACAGAAACTTTATTATTAAAGATCCCAGCTGTCCTTTTTTGTCTAGCTCCCAGTTGCAGTGTCTAAGACTTAGTATTTATTAAATATGTTTTTATTTGAATGACTGAAACTTAAGGAAGAACTTGGTAAATGCCATAAATAGGCATAAAGTGCTGAGAGGATTCAAAGAGAAAAGCATCATGTGTAGAAAGGACCAGTTGCAGATGATGTTTGAATTGACCTTGAAAGGCAGGGTTTTGTTTTGTTTTTTTAAGAGGATACTATAATTTAATACCCCTTTGTACCAGTGATTAACATTTTGTGGATAAGCATTTGAGGAAATGAAATTTCTTTGATTGTATTTATTCTTTAAATTCATGGCTTGTATTTTTAGGATACATGCATTATCCAGCAGACTGACTTATCATCTTCTATTTAGGTTAGTATTAATAAGGTGGTTTTCCTAAGCAAACAACAGCCTGGTGAAGTGGACTGAAGAGCCTATCGTGTGATAGGGAAACCAGCCAGGAATTAGGAAACTTCTCAATTGAAAAATGTGGAAAGTACACAAGTAGTGGAGAATTGATTGCATTTAGTTGTTTCTGACTTTAGGAAAAAATAAGCTTTTAAAATTTTAGTTGATTTTCTTAAATGATAGACCACTTTAAAAGAATGCCTTAAAATGCTTATTTTAAATTAAAGTATTAAGTGTGATGAATTTGGTTTGTGAAGTTTTATCTTTTGAGACAGACTATAATTCACAACCATTCATGATACTTGAAATGTTAAAAGTTTACTTCCTGAAGAAAAGTCAAATTTTATGTGCTGCTCCAGGAGCTCCCTTTTGACTTAAGATAAATATACTCCTGTGATAAAGTCATATTTCTGAAACTAGCTCACTGAACTAATATTGGAAAGTATTTAATATGCTGCCATAAGACATTAACAAAATAAATTTGTAAAAGAAAAGCAAATCTATGGAACTAAAGGTATTTTACAAATGTAAAATTTTTTTATATATATAAAATAATTNAGTGATGCCATCCAGCCATCTCATCCTCTGTCGTCCCCTTCTCCTCCTGCCCCCAATCCCTCCCAGCATCAGAGTCTTTTCCAATGAGTCAACTCTTCGCATGAGGTGGCCAAAGTACTGGAGTTTCAGCTTCAGCATCATTCCCTCCAAAGAAATCCCAGGGCTGATCTCCTTCAGAATGGACTGGTTGGATCGCCTTGCAGTCCAAGGGACTCTCAAGAGTCTTCTCCAACACCACGGTTGAAAAGCATCAATTCTTTGGCGCTCAGCTTTCTTCACAGTCCAACTCTCACATCCATACATGACCACAGGAAAAACCATAGCCTTGACTAGACAGACCTTAGTCGGCAAAGTAGTGTCTCTGCTTTTGAATATGCTATCTAGGTTGGTCATAACTTTTTTTCCAAGAAGTAAGCGTCTTTTAATTTCATGGCTGCACTCACCATCTGCAGTGATTTTGGAGCCCCCCGAAAATAAAGTCTGACACTGTTTCCACTGTTTCCCCATCTATTTCCATGAATTGATGGGACCAGATGCCATGATCTTCGTTTTCTGAATGTTGGGCATTAAGCCAACTTTTTCACTCTCCACTTTCACTTTTCATCAAGAGGCTTTTTAGCTCCTCTTCACTTTCTGCCATAAGGGTGGTGTCATCTGCATGTCTGAGGTTACTGATATTTCTCCCAGCAATCTTGATTCCAGCTTGTGCTTCTTTTAACACCATTTTATAGAGGAAAAACTGAAATTTAGAGAGGTTACAGAGAACAAACTGGATAATAAGCTCAAGGGCTCTGGATAAGAATGCCAAGGTTTAACTCTTGGGACTGTCTTTGTAGCTATGTGATTTTCGGCAAGCTACTTAACTTTCTGTGTCTTCTTTTCTTCACGTTTATTATAAAATGGTATGACTAATTATAGTGCCTACCTTATGGGATTATTGAAAAGATTAAGTTAAGTTGAAAAGATTAAGCAGCTAAGCGCTTACAACACTGCCCAGCCTGTAGTGAGTGTCCATCAATGCTAGCTGAGACACAGCACAAGATACTTAGAGCTAGTTAGTGACAGAAGTGTCAACCTAAAGCCGTATACTCAGTGCAAGCAGCACAAAACAGTGACTCAAGTCAGTTTTATAATTCATGATGGGGCTCACAAATGGAGGTTTTACTAACATGGTAACACATCAATATCAGATTGGTATTGTATAGTTGAGGACTAAGCAAGTTTGAGACTTACTTAAGGCATACATACGCTTGTATGTATGTCTATACATACATCAGCATGTGAATATAATGAATTTTTAAGCTTTGAATTTTTTTTTTTTTGCTTACACTGGGTCTTCGTTACTGGGCACAGGCTTTCTCTAGTTGTGGTTTAAGAGCTTCTCCATTGCAGTGCCTTCTCTTGTTTCAGGGCACAGGCTCTAAAGTGTGTGGGCTTCAGTAGTCGTGGAACGTGGGCTTAATAGTTGCCACTTGCAGGCTCCAGAGCCCGGACTCATTAGTTGTGGCCCACGGGCTCAGTTGCCCTGTGGCATCTTCCTAGACCAGGGATTGAACTGGTGTCCCTTGCATTGCAAGATGGATTCTTAACCACTGGACCACCAGGGAAGCCCTAAACTTTAAAATAATTATAGACTCACAGGAAGATAAAGTAGTGTAGAGATTCTTTATATTGTAGGTAGTTTTTACCGGGGATCTTGCTATCTTATGTAGCTATTAGTGTCAAAACTGGGACGTTGGACTTCCCTAGTGGTCAAGTGGTTAAGAATCCTCCTGCCAGTGCAGGGGACACCAGTTTGATCCCTGATCCAGGAAGATCCCACATGCCTTGGGACACCTAAGCCCATGTACCACAACTACTGAAGCCTCTATGCCCTAGAGCCTGTGCTCTGCAACGAGAAGCCACCGCAGTGAGAAGCCTGCACACCGCAGCTAGAGAGTAGCCCCCACTCACTGCAGCGAGAGAAAGCCTGCACTCAGCAGTGAAGACCCAGCACAGCCAAAGAGATAAATAAAATTTTTAAAAGTCACAGGTGATCTAAAAAAAAAAAAGGAAAGTTACATTGGTATAATCTATAGCCTTTTATCATATTTCACCAGTTTTTACATGTACTCATTTTTGTGTCTGTATATGCACATGTACATGTATGTTTATTGTCTTTGCATTTTTATCACAGGTATAAGTTCATGTAGCCATTACCTTGGTTAAGATACTGTGGAAGTTCCCTGGCATTCCAGTGGTTAGGATTTTGTGCTTCCACTGCAGGAGGCACGAGTTCAAATCCCTGGCTGGGGAACTGAGATCCTACAAGACCCGCAGCGTGGCAAAAAGAAAACAATACACCAAAATGATACAGAACTATTTTTATCACCACATCTTCCTTGTGCTTCCCTTCTCCCTGCCACCCTTTCCTATTTCCAGGCAACCACTAATTTGTTCTCTGTCCCTATAATTTTGTGATTTCAAGAATGTTATGTAAATAGAATCATACAGTATATAATCTTTTGAGATTGACTTTTTTCATTTAGCATAATACCCTTGATATCCACCCAAGTTGCTGCATGTACTAGTAGTGACTGTTTTTAATTGCTGAGTAATATTCCGTTATCGGAGAAGGCAATGGCACCCCACTCCAGTACTCTTGCCTGGAAAATCCCGTGGACGGAGGAGCCTGGAAGGCTGCAGTCCATGGGGTCGCTAACGGTCAGACACGACTGAGCGACTTCACTTTCACTTTTCACTTTCATGCAATGGAGAAGGAAATGGCAACCCACTCCACTGTTCTTGCCAAGAGAATCCCAGGGATGGGGGAGCCTGGTGGGCTGCCATCTATTGGGTCGCATAGAGTCGGACACGACGGAAGTG
Source organism: Redunca redunca (assembly GCA_006410935.1). Classification (NCBI taxonomy): domain Eukaryota; kingdom Metazoa; phylum Chordata; class Mammalia; order Artiodactyla; family Bovidae; genus Redunca; species Redunca redunca. Next base: position 81,350 of record SJYQ01005453.1, read on the forward strand.
ACTCAGCAGCAGCAGTATTCCGTTATAGAGATGTTCTGCAATTTGTTTAATCATCCACTGAAGGATACTGAGTTGTTCCAGCTTTTTGCTATTACAGATAAAGCTGCTGTGAACATTCATGTTCAGGTTTTTGTGCAGACATAAATTTTCCTTTCAGGGGAATAAATGCCCAGGAGTGTGGTTGCTGGGTTATATGATAAGCATGTATTTGAATTTTTAAGAAACTATTCAACTGTTTTCCATAGAAGTTCTACCATTTTACACTCTACCAGCAGTGTATGAGAGATGTACGTTCTCAGCATTCTTACCACCATTTGGTATTTTCACTATTTTTCATTCAGCTTTTCTCATATGACGTGCTATCTTACATGATTTTAATTTGCATTTCCCCTATGGCTAATAATATTGAACATCTTTTCATGTTCCATTCATATATATTCTTTGATAAAATGTCTGTTCATGTCTATTGTTCATTTTCAATTGAATTGTTTTTTACTTTTGAGCTTTGAGAGTTCTTTATATATTCTAGATACAAATCTTTTGTTTGAAATGTAGTTTGTAAATAGTTTATTCTAGTCTACATCTTGCTTTTTCATCCTTTTAACAAAGTCTAGAGTAGAAGTCTTAAATTTTAACAAAATCCGGTTTACCAGGTTTTCTTCCTTTTAGGGACTATGCTTTTGGTGTCATTTATAAGAACTCTTCAGTGGGTCTGCAGATTCTCTGAAGTTTTACTTTATGTTTCACATTTAAATCTATGATCAATGTTGAGTTAATTTGTATAAAGTAAGTTTCATTTTTTTTGCCTGTCAATATCCACTAGCTTCAGCACCATTTGTTGGAAAGGCTGTCTATCCTTGCACTATTGAACTGCTTTTGCTTCTTCCTCAAAAATCAGTTATCTGTCCTTGTATAGATTTATATTTGGGTTCTCTGTAATGTCCTGTTGATCTTTGTGTCTATTTCACCACCAATACCACAGTGTCTTGATTTTTATTAGCTATACAGTAAATCTTAAAATTGAATAGTATAATTCCCCCCCCTTTTTTCCCAAAATTATTTCATTTATTCTACTTATTTTTTTTTCATATAAAATCTGGAATAAGCTTGTCTTTACTAAAAGTGTTACTGGATTTTGACAGAAATGTTATTAAATCTAGAGATCAGATGTTGAATCTCCAATCCATAAACAGTGTTGTTATAGATATATGGATTGACTTGAGTCCCCCTGAAAAGTGAAAGTGTTAGCCACTCAGTCGTGTCTGACTCTCTGTGATCACTTCATGGCAAATAGATGGGGAAACAGTGACAGACTATTTTTTAGGGCTCCAAAATCACTGCAGATGGTGACTGTGGCTATGAAATTAAAAGACGCTTACTCCTTGGAAGAAAAATATGACCAGCCTAGACAGCATATGAAAAAGCAGAGGCATTACCTTGCCAACAAAGGTCTGTCTAGTCAAAGCTATGGTTTTTCCAGTACTCATGTATAGATGTGAGAGTTGGACTATAAAGAAAGCTGAGCGCCAAAGAATTGATGCTTTTGAACTGTGGTATTGGAGGAGACTGTTGAGAGTCCCTTGGACTGCAAGGAGATCCAACCAGTCCATCCTAAAGGAGATCATTCCTGGGTGTTCATTGGAAGGACTGATGTTGAAGCTGAAACTCCAATACTTCAGCCACCTGATGGGAAGAACTGACTCATTGGAAAAGACCCTGATGCTGGGAACGGTTGAGAGCAGGAGGAGAAGGGGATGACAGAGGATGAGATGGTTGGATGGTATCACCGACGCAATGGATATGGGTTTGAGTGAACTCCAGGAGTTGGTGATGGACAGGGATACCTGGCTTGCTGCAGTCAATGGGGTCTCAAAGAGTCGGACACGACTGAGCAACTGAGCTAAACTGAATGTTAAGTAATCTGGACTTCATAGAATTTGTTCAGATTAGTTCTCTGCTGTTTTCTGAAAGGGATTGTGTAGAATTGGTATTCTTTTAAAATTGTTGAATTTTACCAATGAAAGCATCAGGCCTGAATATCTGTTTTCAGGAGATTTTAAACTACAAATTCAATTTGTTGAATAGTTATAGGACTGTTCAGCTTATCAGTTTCATCTTGTGTGAGTTTTGGTAGTCTGGCTTCAGAGGAAGTGGTCTACTTCATCTAAATTGTCTGGTTTATATGCATGGAGTTGTTTGTAATATTACTTATATATTTTTTAACATTTTTACTGGAAAGTGAAAGTTAGTTTTGGCTGTTGTGGGTTTTCGTTGCTGCGTGCAGTCTTTCCCTAGTTGCAGAGCGTGGGGGCTACTCTTTCCTTTTAGGCTTTTCATTGTAGTAGCTTCTCTTGTTGCAGAGATGGGCTTTAGAGTGTGCAGGCTTCGGTAGTTGTGGCGCACGGGCATGTCGCTCTGAAGCATGAGGGATCTTCCTGGACCAGGGATCAAAGCTTTGTCCCCTGCATTGGCAGGCGGATTCTTAACCACTGGGCCACTAGGGAAGTCCTTCCTTATATTTTTAACGTCGGTAGAGTATCTAGTGATACCCTTTTTTTCATTCTTGATATTGGTTAAGTTGTGTTTCTCTCTGTCTTTTTAAATCATTCTTACTAGAATCCTATCAATTTTAATGAAGTTTTCAAAGAACCAGCTCTTGGGTTGAGAGATTTTTTTTTAATAGATGATTTTCGGATTTCAGTGTCATTGATTTCTCTTCTTTATTATTCCCTTTCCTTTGCTTGCTTTTGCTTTATTTTGCTGTTTTTGGTTATTATGAATAACACTACTCTGTTATGAACATTCATATGCACATTTTTGCTTCAGTTCAATTCAGTTGCTCAGTCATGTCTGACCTCATGGACTGCAGCATGCCAGGCCTCCCTGTCTATCACCAACTCCTGGAGCTTGGTCAAACTCCTGTCCATTTAGCCGGTGATGCCATCCAACCATCTCATCCTCTGTCATCCCCTTCTCCCGCCTTCAATCTTTCCCAGCATCAGGGTCTTTCCCAGTGAGTCAGTTCTTCCCATCAGGTGGTGAAAGTATTAGAGTTTCAACTTCAGCATCAGTCCTTCCAATGAATATTCAGGACTGATTTCCTTTAGGATGGACTGGTTGGATCTCTTTGCTGTCCAAGGGACTCTCAAGAGTCTCCTCCAACACCACAGTTCAAAAGCATCAGTTCTTTGGCACTCAGCTTTCTTTATAGTCCAACTCTCACATCCATACATGACTACTGGAAAAACCGTAGCTTTGACTAGACGGACCTTTGTTGCAAAGTAATGCCTCTGCTTTTTAATACACCATCTAGGATGGTCATAACTTTTCTTCCAAGGAGTAAGCATCTTTTAAATTTCATGGCCACAGTCACCATCCGCAGTGATTTTGGAGCCCCCAAAAATGAAGTCTGACACTGTTTCCATTGTTTCCCTATCTATGCCATGAAGTGATGGGACTGGATGCCGTGATCTTAGTTTTCTGAATGTTGAGTTTTAAGCCAACTTTTTCACTCTCCTGTTTCACTTTCATCCAGAGGCTCTTTGGTTCTTCTTTGCTTTATCCTGTAAGGGTCGTGTAATCTGCGTATCTGAGGTTATTGATATTTCTCCCAGCAGTGTTTATTCCACCTTGTGTTTTGTCTAGCCTGGCATTTCACATGATGTACTCTACATATAAGTTAAATAAGCAGGATTATTTTTGCGTAAACATGATTTAAAATTATTTGGGGTATATTCCTAGGAGTGGAATTGCTGGATCATGTGGCAGTTCTATGTTTAACGCTTGAGTAGTTGCCAAACTTTTTCCATGGTGGTTGCCTCATTTTACATTCCTATCAGTAAATTTTTTTTGTACTTAGTCCAGCAATCTTACTCTCATGTAGTTGGTAGTTCATTTATATATAATGCAATTGGTGATGTGCTTGAGTTAATACCTACCACCTTATTATTTGATTTCAACTTTTCCAAACTGTTTGCCTTTTTCTCTCTATCTTGACTTCCTTTGTATTATTCTATTTGTCTCTCTATTACCTAGTTAGTTGTGCATTCTTTTATTGCTTACCCCAGAAATTATGATATGTACTCTTGACTTACAGTATTCTAATAAAAATAATAACTTTGATCACTCTCCCATTAGTGTTCCTCTGACTCCTGTCTTTATAATTTTATTATCACACATAATTATTTTGTATTTTATATGTTTTTTAAGGCATTATTTTTTATTTTTACAGAGAATATTCATTTCTATTTTGCCACATATTCACCTCTTTTGTGGCTTTTAATTCCTTTTGAATTTTCATCTTAAATTACTTTTATCTTTTAGTGTAGGTTTGGGCCAGTCATTTTTCTGTTTTTGTCTGTCTGAAAATGTCTTTACTTTGCCTTCACTTATTAAAGGGTATTTCTGCTGACCATAGTGTTATGGTGAGCAGTTGTTTTCTCTTAGCCCTTTAAATAAGTCATGCTGGTGTTTTCTAGTATTCCAAAGTCCAGCAGTAGTTGTTCTGTTGAAGGTAAGGCGTCTTTTTCCCCATTGGTTGTTTTTACGATATTTTTCTTTGGTTTTCCACAGTTTAAATGCAATATGCTTAGGTGTATTTTTTGTAAGTATTCTTCTGGGGATTTGCATAACTTTTTGAATCTGTGGGTTGTCTTTAATCAGTTTTGTCAAATTCTTGACCCTCATCTTGTTATATATTCCCTCTGCTCATTCTTTCTTCCCTCTTTTACACATCTATTATGCTTTTTTTTCTGTATTTTTCAGTAGTTTTTGGTCTGTGTGCTTCTGGTTTGGATATTTTCTATTGCCTTGTTTTTCATTTTGCTAGTTCTTTCTTCTGATATATCTAATGAGCTCTTAATTTCATCATTTATGTATTTCACTTAGAGAATTTCCATTTGGCCCTTCTTATGATCGATTCCAATTTTCTAGAATCCTTCATCTTTTATTTTCTCAAACATATTTCTCATGTGCAGTCCTGGAACTGAGCTGAGTTGAGGCTGGGTTTCAGTTTTGCTCGGTCTCTGGCTCCCTGTCATTTGCCCTCACTGCTGAAGTGTGGTCACTCAGGGGAGGGGCTTCCAGCTGCGAGTGAGTTATGCTCATGTCCCCTAGTTGGACTTGAGCCTCTAATTTATGTTTCCTCATAGTGATAACACTGCAAAAATCTCCACTCTGCTTTTCAGAGGCTTCATGCTTAGCTTTTTAACCTCTTGCCCTGTGCATCTCCAGAATTTTCAAATATCTTGAAGGGAAAATTTAATCTGTGTCAGGCCCAAACCTAGGAGCTTCCATGTTCACCCATCTATCACTTTTGTTTTGAATTTTGTCTGTAGTCTTTTTTTTCTAATTTTTATTTTATATTGCAGCAACATCAATTAACAGTGTTGTATTAGTTTTAGGGGGTACAGCAAGGTGATTCAGTTATATATATACATGTAGTGTCTATGGTCTTGCACGACTACCAGAGCCCTGCTGGTTTCTTGGTTCTCTAGTATCACCCTGGGCAAAACTTGCTTCTCAGTCTCTTGCCTTATACCCAGGTTTAACAGATACCTCCTTGGAGAAGTGGCTGCATTTACCAGGCCACCTCTGCATACTTCCCTGCTCTCTGATTCCTGGTCTGCCTAGTTCTTTTACTTTAGTAGTTCTCTAGTAGCCTTCAATGGAGAAGGCAATGGCACCCTTGCCTGGAAAACCCCATGGATGGAGGAACCTGGAACGCTGCAGTCCGTGGGGTCGCTAAGAGTTGGACATGACTGAGCGACTTCCTTTTCACTTTTCACTTTCATGCATTGGAGAAGGAAATGGCAGCCCACTCTACTGTTCTTGCCTGGAGAATCCCAGGGATGGGGGAGCTTGGTGGGAGGCCGTCTATGGTGTACGCAGAGTTGGACACCACTGAAGCGACTTAGCAGTAGCAGCCTTCAATAGATACTTTAAAACTTTTCCTATATTTTGAAGTTGTTCTTGATGGAAACATTGATTTAATTTAAAGTTATTAATTTAAAATTATTCTTGCTTGGAAGTGCTGATTGCATATAGTTTGTTTTATGTTATTATANATTATCACATATAGTTATGTATCAGTTATCACATCTCTTACACAGTTAACTTCTTTTAACACCAGTTTCTCTAAGTGACTCTTGGTTTTTTGCATTGTATATAGAAGGCTTCTGGAAAATGTTTTATATCTATGTAGAAATAAATTGATTGAGTCTTAGTGGAAAGGCCTTGTGGTGAGAATATGTTATTAGTTAAAAATCAGCAATGACTCTGAAACTGGTTATATAAATGTGAAAAAAAATTTTGTAGTCAAAAGTCCAGATGTACATTTCTTGGGATAATTGATCTATTCCTGAGGTTATGATGATAATTTTAGTATGGTTTTATGTTTGGGGCCACTATTTTTTCTTTTTGTTTCATTAATATCAGCTTACAGTGTTAGCTGTGTTTACATCATATGACTTCAGAGTTCAAAGAACTCTAGTTTATGTTTTTAAAATTTTCTTTTAATGTAAAAAGAACAGGAAAATATGAGACCAAAGTGATATCTCTTCCTTTACCTGCCACCTCAAAACATGTACTACTGTGTATGACAACGACTACTCTTTGTCTCCTGTTGGGAAGGATTGAAGGCAGGAAGAGAATGGGACAGAGTTGGTTAGATGGCATCACCAACTCAGTGGACATGAGTTTGGGTAAACTGTGGGATTTAGTGATGGACAGGGAGGCCTGGTGTGCTGTGGTTCGTGGGGTCACAAAGAATTGGACACAACTGAGCAACTGAACTAAACTGAACTTCCTCTCTTACCCTTTCCTTTCATTTTTTGTCCTCCTCTCCTATTGATATATGTTAGTTGACAAAAATACAGAAATTGAAGTACATAAGAAAAAGAAAATTGAAATCTCTTGTAATCCCATTACCAAGCAGTAATTAGGTTTCTGAGCATTTGACATGTATCTTTTGTGGATTTTTCTTTGTAAAATGGACTGTATTGTTATTTGTCGTTCTCAGCCAGGCTTTTTCATTAATATCACCTGTAATAATTAAAATATCCATATAGATTCTGCAATACACCTCATACTTAACCAAATCAGAATCTCTAGGTGATTCTGCGTGAAAGAGGGTTTTGTTGAAAAAAAGAAAAGCTTCCCTTCAGAAAATTTTAATTTCCTTCAGAAGTCTTCTAAAACAGAAAAAGCAAGAATATTGCTGTATTATATATGAAGAAAGCTTTAACTTGTATACAACTCTTCATCTAATGATTTGATTTGAACTTTTTCCTAGCCATTCCACCCTATGGTGAATTTGGATTGCTCTCGGGATTTCCGGCCATTTCTCTGTGCACTCTATGCTCCTATCTGTATGGAATACGGACGTGTCACACTTCCCTGCCGTAGGCTCTGTCAGCGGGCTTACAGTGAGTGTTCGAAGCTCATGGAGATGTTTGGTGTTCCTTGGCCTGAAGATATGGAATGCAGTAGGTGCGAAAATCATAGATTTTTCATGGACCATTGCTTCTTTTGCAGCATATTTAAAATTGTTTTCTAGTTCGTCAGTTTTTAAGAACTTTTCGAAGTGTGTATATTACTTATAATGTTGAACAGAAGTTTCATGCCTCAGAGCTGTTCATTTCCTTAGGAATTTGGAATGAAATGAAAAAGGTGGGAAAAAACATTTCTGTGAAGAAAATTTTAAATAATTAAGAAAAACATAATCAAGATATAGATTGTTGATATCTTTCCCTTACAGTTTTTTTCTGATTATAAAAGTAATGCCATTTATAAAAGATTAGAAGATATAGTGAACATAATCATTTGTTGCCTCATTATTAAATATCTTTAATGATGATTTAATGGAACTTGAATATCTTTATAATTTCAGTGATAATGACTATAGTAGTTTTGTCAATTCTGTTTTTCTTTCTTTTTTTTCTTTGAATTTTTTTTGACCATGCAACATGTGGGATCTTAGTTCCCTGATCAGAGATAGAACCCATGCCCTCTGCACTGGAAACACGGAGTCTTAAACACTGGACTGCCAGGAAAGTCCCTCAGCTCTGTTTTACTGTCGTGTAGTAACATACTCAGACCCAGAAAATGTCAGATACTTTTCAAATCACTTCCAATATATAGATTGTAAGCATTTCCTAAAGGTTTGAGGATATTTATCTGACAGTCTTATAGATTTGTATAAGAGAATATAATTGTTAGTAATAATGTGTGTGGTAGTAATACTGAATTTTTTATACTATAATGTTGTACCTTTTTGTGTTCTTACATATTTCAAGGATAAAGCATGGATGAATACCTATAAAACTCTTACTATCTAGCTTTGTCCAAGAGTCTTTTGCAGTGTTTGCTTCAGGTTTTTTTTTCTTGGCCACACCCAAGATCCCTTTGGCTTGCAGGATCTTAGTTCCCCCAACTAAGGATGGAACCTGGGGCCCTGACAGAATACTGAGTCTTAACCATCGGACCACCAAGGGATGCCCCAGATTTCTTTTTTAAAGAAATAAAACAGTACAGGTAGAGTTGAAAATTCCTTCATTAGTATCCATCTTGATTTCATTTCCTTCTTTTCTCCCCAGAGATGAGATAAACATTATGTTGAATTTGTTGTTAATTCTTCTTATGTTTGTTTTTATACTCTTACTATACATTACATATGTATCCATAAGCAACATTATATGCTTTTTTACATTTCATATACATATATAAATATATAATGTTGTTTATGTATCTGTGTTTATGTCTGTGTCTGTGTTTGTCTTTCTGAGTCTGGTTCATTCCTCCTAATTGCTGTGGAATGGCCAATGTCTATAGTTATTTCCAAGGGTTTGCTTTTATGGGCAGTGCTGCACAGAACACTTTTTTTTCTCCTTCATGTTTAAAATTAATTTTATTTATCATCTATCAATAGCTCTTGGAGATAGGTAAAAAGCCCCTGTTGTTACTGTCATCTGATAGATGGAAAAACTTAAAACATGTATTAGTTACTTGTAGTCAGTTCACTGACAATTTGCTTTCTCTTATTTGTCCATGCTTTTTTCCACCTATTTGACACACTCTCTTATCTAGCCCCATCAAACCAGTCATCCACTGTCTCCCCAAAGCCTTACAATATTTATAGTTCCTCTTTTGGAAATCTAAATTTCCTGGTGTTTATACCAACAGTTATGAATTACCTCGGCAGGAATACTATTTTATGTTTTGTGTCCAGCTCCTTCTGTTTGGTGGTCGTTTTATTTTAATAGATTATGTACAGTTATAGAAATGTCATTATGATCTCTGTTTTGATAGTATTAAATCTATTTTATGTCCTCACTACTTTGCCTGGAATTGCCTAACTCTGAATTCTTACTTAAATTCTGACAAACTGATCTTTCATAATAACCTTTCATTCTTCCAGATCTCTCATATCCTTGTTCATACTGTATCTGTTTTTCAGTTTCATGGATACCCCAAAGTTTTGGGGTTTTCCCTCACCTTTCCTACTAGGTCTCTTCCTGATCTGATTTCTTTTCTTACTTAGGTTAAGCTTTGTTGTCCATTACATAAAATAGTACTTTTGCTAACAATTTCAACTTATTCCTTCTACTGTACTAGTTCAGCTCTCCAGCTGGACCAATTCAACTAATTTCTTACAAATTAATTATGCTGCATATTTAATTACTTAAACCATAGCAACTCCTTTTTTTTTTACTACAGTCCAGATTCTATCATTGTTTTATTATATTTGCTTTATCATATCTGTCCATCCCTCTGCTGATCCACTAATCTGCATTATGCTTTGAGTATATTTCAAAATAAATTAGAGACGGCAGTTATTGTCCTCACAAATATTTTGTCAGGTCCTTCACCAAACATTTGTCTATAGTTTTGTGTTCTTTTTCTGTTTAAAACTTTACCAGGAAATGCACAAATCTAAAGCTGTGGTCCACTGGAGAAGGGAATGGCAAACCACTTCAGTACTCTTGCCTTGAGAACCCCATGAACAGTATGAAAAGGCAAAATGAGAGGATACTGAAAGAGGAACTCCCCAGGCCAGTAGGTGCCCAATATGCTTCTGGAGATCAGTTGAGAAATAACTCCAGAAAGAATGAAGGGATGGAGACAAAGCAAAAACAACACCCAGCTGTGGATGTGACTGGTGATAGAAGCAAGGTCCAATGCTGTAAAGAGCAATATTGCATAGGAACCTGGAATGTCAGGTCCATGAATCAAGGCAAATTGGAAGCGGTCAAACAGGAGATGGCAAGAGTAGACGTCGACATTCTAGGAATCAGCGAACTAAAATGGACTGGAATGGGTGAATTTAACTTAGATGACCATTATATCTACTACTGCAGGCAGGAATCCCTTAGAAGAAATGGAGTAGCCATCATTGTCAACAAACGAGTCTGAAATGCAGCTACTTGGATGCAATCTCAAAAACGACAGAATGATCTCTGTTCGTTTCCAAGGCAAAGCATTCAGTATCACAGTAATCCAAGTCTATGCCCCAACCAGTAACACTGAAGAAGCTGAAGTTGAATGGTTCTATGAAGACCTATAAGACCTTTTAGAACTAATACTCAAAAACAATGTCCTTTTTGTTGTAGGGACTGGAATGCAAAAGTAGGAAGTCAAGAAACACCTGGAGTAACAGGCAGATTTGGCCTTGGAATGCAGAATGAAGCAGGGGAAAGGCTAATAGAGTTTTGCCAAGAAAATGCACTGGTCATAGCAAACACCCTCTTCCGACAACACAAGAGAAGACTCTACACATGGACATCACCAGATGGTCAACACTGAAATCAGATTGATTATATTCTTTGCAGCCAAAGCTCTATACAGTCAGCAAAACCAAGACTGGGAGCTGACTGTGGCTCAGATCATGAGCTCCTTATTGCCAAATGCAACTTAAATTGAAGAAAGTAGGGAAAACTGCTAGACCATTCAGGTATGACCTAAATCAAATCCCTTATGATTATACAGTGGAAGTGAGAAATAGAATTAAGGGCCTAGATCTGATAGATAGAGTGCCTGATGAACTATGGACTGAGGTTCATGACATTGTACAGGAGATAGGGATCAAGACCATCCCCGTGCAAAAGAAATGTAAAAAAGGAAAATGGCTGTCTGAGAAGGCCTTACAAATAGCTGTGAAAAGAAGAGAAGCGAAAAGCAAAGGAGAAAAAGAAAGATATAAGCATCTGAATGCACAGTTCCAAAGAATAGCAAGAATTGATAAGAAAGCCTTCCTCAGCCATCAATGCAAAGAAATGGAGGAAAAGAACAGAATGGGAAAGACTAGAGATCTCTTCAAGAAAATTAGAGATACCAAGGGAACATTTCGTGCAAAGATGAGCTCGATAAAGGACAGAAATGGTATGGACCTCACAGAAGCAGAGGATATTTAGAAGAGGTGGCAAGAATACACAGAAGAACTGTACAAAAAAGATCTTCACGAACCAAGATAATCACAATGGTATAATCACTCACCTAGAGCAAGACATCCTGAAATGTGAAGTCAAGTGGGCCTTAGAAAGCATCCCTATGAACAAAGCTAGTGGAGGTGATGGAATTCCAGAAGAGCTGTTTCAAATCCTGAAAGATGATGCTGTGAAAGTGCTGCACTCAATATGCCAGCAAATTTGGAAAACTCAGCAGTGGCCACAGGACTGGAAAAGGTCCATTTTCATTCCAATCCCAAAGAAAGGCAATGCCAAAGAATGCTCAAACTACCACACAATTGCACTCATCTCACACGCTAGTAAAGTAATGCTCAAAATTCTCCAAGCCAGGCTTCAGCAATACATGAACCGTGAACTTCCAGATGTTCAAGCTGGCTTTAGAAAAGGCAGAGGAACCAGAGATCAAATTGCCAACATCTGCTGGATCATCGAAAAAGCAAGAGAGTTCCAGAAAAACATGTATTTCTGCTTTATCGACTATGCCAAAGCCTTTGACTGTGTGGATCACAAGAAACTGNAAGATCATGGCATCCGGTCCCTCACTTCATGGGAAGTAGATGGGGAAACAGTGGAAACAGTGTCAGACTTTATTTTTTTGGACTCCAAAATCATTGCAGATGGTGCCTGCAGCCATGAAATTAAAAGACGCTTACTCTTGGAAGGAAAGTTATGACCAACCTAGATAGCATATTAAAAAGCAGAGACATTACTTTGCCGACAAAGGTCCATCTAGTCAAGGCTATGGTTTCTCCTGTGGTCATGTATGGTTGTGAGAGTTAGACTGTGAAGAAAGCTGAGCGCCGAAGAATTGATGCTTTTGAACCGTGGTGTTGGAGAAGACTCTTGAGAGTCCCTTGGACTGCGAGGAGATCCAACCAGTCCATCCTAAAGGAGATCATTCCTGGGTGTTTATTGGAAGGACTGATGCTGAAGCTGAAACTCCAATACTTTGGCCACCTCATGCGAAGAGTTGACTCATTGGAAAAGACCCTGATGCTGGGAGGGATTGGGGGCAGGAGGAGAAGGGGACGACAGAGGATGAGATGGCTGGATGGCATCACTGACCCGATGGATTGAGTTTGTATGAACTCCGGGAGTTGGTGATGGACAGGGAGGCCTGGCGTGCTGCGATTCATGGGGTCGCAAAGAGTCGGACACGACTGAGCGAGTAGACTGAACTGAACTGAACTGAACTGAAATTATTGATAGAATTCTCCTTTGAAGCCATCTGGTCCTGGGCTTTTGGTTTTGGGGATATTTTTGGTCACAGGTTCAATTTCAGTGCTTGCAATTGGGTTGTTTGTAATTTCTGTTTCTTCCTGGTTCAGTCTTGGAAGATTGAACTTTCTAAGAATCTGTCAATTTCTTCCAGGTTATCCATTTTATTACCATATAGTTGTTCATAATAGTGTCATAATTGTTTGTATTTCTGCATTGTCTGTTTTAACCTCTCCTTTTCATTTCTAATTTTGTTGATTTGATTCTTTTCTCTTTCTTGATGAGTCTGGCGAAAGGTTTGTCAGTTTTGTTTATCTTCTCAAAGAACCAGCTTTTAGCTTTACTATTGTTTCTTTCATTTCTTTTTCATTTATTTCTGCTCGGATCTTTATGATTTCTTTCCTTCTACTAATTCTGGGGTTTTTTGTTCTTTTTTCTTCATTTGTTTTGGGTGTAAAGTTAGGTCATCTGTTCCATGTCTTTCCTGTTTCTTGAGGTAGGGTTGTATTGTCATAAACTTCCCTCTTAGAGCTGCTTTTGCTGCATCCCATATTTTTTGAGTTGTTGTGTTTTCATTGTCATTTGTTTCTAGGAATTTTTAAATTTCCCTTTTAACTTCTTCAGTAACCTGTTGGTTATTTAGAAACATGTTGTTTAATCTCTATTTGTTTGTGTTTCTTACAGTTTTTTTCTTGTAATTGATACCTAGTCTCATAGCTTTGTGGTCAGAGAGGATGCCTGACACGATTTCAATTTTCTTAAATTTACTGAGGTTTGAATTGTGACATAAGATGTGGTCTAGCCTGGAGAGTGTTCCATGTACCCTTGAGAAGAAGATGTATTCTTCTGCATTTGGATGGAATGTCCTGAAGATATCAATGAGATCCATCTCATCTAATGTGTCATTTAAGACTTGTGTTTCCTTATTAATTTTCTGTTTTGATGATCTGTCCATTGGTGTGAGTGGGGTGTTAAAGTCTCCTACTATTCTTGTGTTACTGTCAATTTCTCCTTTTATGTCTGTTAGTGTTTGTCTTATGTATTGAGGTGCTCCTATGTTGGGTGCATAGATATTTATAATTGTTATGTCTTCTTCTTGGACTGATCCCTTGATCATTATGTAGTGTCCTTCCTTATCTCTTGTAATTTTCTTTATTTTAAGGTCTACTTTGTCTGATATGAGGATTGCTACTCCAGCTTTCTTTTACTTCTCATTTGCATGCAATATATTTTTCTATCCTCTCACTTTCAGTCTATATGTGTCTTTAGGTCTGAAGTGGATTTCTAGTAGATAAACATATATATGGGTCTCGCTTTTGTATCCATTCAGCCAGTCTGTGTCTTTTGGTTGGAGCACTTAATCCATTTACATTTAAAGTAATTATTGATATATATGTTCCTATTGCCATTTTCTTCTTTGTTTGGGGTTGATTTTTTAGATCTTTTTTCTTCTGTTACATTTCTTGAGTGTATAAGTCCCTTTAACATTTGTTGTTAAGCTGGTTTGGTGGTACTGAATTCTCTTAACTTTTGCATGTCTGAAAAGCTTTTTATTTCTCCATCAACTTTGAATGAGATCCTTGCCAGGTACTGTAATCTTGGTTGTAGATTTTTCCCTTTCAGTATTTTAAATATATCCTGTCATTCCCTTCTGGCTTACAGAGTTTCTCCTGAAAGATCAGCTGTTAAGTGTATGGGGTTTCCCTTGTATGTTACTTGTTGCTTCTCCCTTGTTGCTTTTAATATGCTTTCTTTGTGTTTAGTCTTTGTTACTTTGATTAGTGTGTGTCTTGGCATGTTTCTCCTTGCATGTATCCTGTATGGGACTCTTTGAGCCTCTTGGACTTGATTGACTATTTCCTTTTCCACGTTGGGGAAGTTTTCAACTATAATCTCTTCAAAAATTTTCTCATACCCTTTCTTTTTCTCTTATTCTTCTGGGGCCTCTGTAATTTGAATGTTGGTGCATTTGCTATTGGCCCAGAGGTCTCTGAGACTATCCTCAGTTCTTTTCATTCTTTTTAATTCTTCTAGGTCTCTGTTAATTGATTCTTGCATTTTCTCCATTTTGTTTTCAAGGTTTTTGGTCATCTTTACTATCATTGTTCTGAATTGTTTTTCAGGTAGTTTGTCTATTTCCTCTTCATTTATTTGGAATTCTGTGTTTCTAGTTTGCTTCTTCATTTGTGTAGTATTACTCTGCCTTTTCATAATTTTTTTAACTTGTTGTTTTTGAAGTCTCTATTTCCCAGGCTTCAAGCAAAGTTGGAATTCTTTCCTTGAAGAAGGTTGAATTCTTTCTTTTGGTATCTTCCCTCCGAAGGACTGATGCTAAAGCTGAAACTCAAATACTTTGGCCACCTCATGTGAAGAGTTGACTCATTGGAAAAGACCCTGATGCTGGAAGGGATTGGGGGCAGGAGGAGAAGGGGACAACAGAGGATGAGATGGCTGGATGGCATTGCTGACTCGATAGACATGAGTTTGAGTGAACTCTGGGAGTTGGTGATGGACAGGGAGGCCTGGCATGCTGCGATTCATGGAATCGCAAAGAGTCGGACATGACTGAGCGACTGAACTGAACTGAAGGCTTGTCCAGTGGTTTCTGTAAGCTTCGTGTAAAGTGTGGAGAAGGAAATGGCAACCCACTCCAATATTCTTGCCTGGAGAATCCCATGGACGGAGGAGCCTGGTAGGCTACAGTCCATGGGGTCACAAAGAGTCGGACACGACTGAGGGACTTCACCTTCGTGTAGAGTGAGATTTGTGCTGAGTTTTTGTTTGTTTGTTTGTTTTTCCTCTGATGGGTAAGGCTGAGTGAGGTGGTAATCCTATCTGCTGATGACTGAATTCGTATTTTTGTTCTGTTTTTTGTTTAGATGAGGCATCCTGCACAGGATGCTATTGGTGGTTGGGTGATGCTGGGTCTTGTGTTCCAGTGGTTTTCTTTGTGTGAGTTCTCTGTGGCTCAGATCATGAACTCCTTATTGCCAAATTCAGACTTAAATTGAAGAAAGTAGGGAAAATTGCTAGACCATTCAGGTATGACCTAAATCAAATCCCTTATGATTATACAGTGGAAGTGAGAAATAAATTTAAGGGCCTAGATCTGATAGATAGAGTGCCTGATGAACTATGGAATGAGGTTTGTGACATTGTACAGGAGGCAGGGATCAAGACCATCCCCATGGAAAAGAAATGCAAGAAAGCAAAATGGCTGTCTGGGGAGGCCTTACAAATAGCTGTGAGAAGAAGAGAGGCAAAAAGTGAAGGAGAAAAGGAAAGATATAAGCACCTGAACGCAGAGTTCCAAAGAATAGTAAGAAGAGATAAGAAAGCCTTCCTCAGCAATCAATGCAAAGAAATGGAGGAAAAGAACAAATGGGAAAGACTAGAGATCTCTTCAAGAAAATTAGAGATACCAAGGGAACATTTCATGCAAAGATGGGCTCGATAAAGGACAGAAATGGTATGGACCTCACAGAAGCAGAAGATATTGAGAAGCGGTGGCAAGAATACATGGAAGAAGTGTACAAAAAAGATCTTCATGACCCAGATAATCATGATGATGTGATCACTAATCTAGAGCCAGACATCTTGGAAAGTGAAGTCAAGTGGGCCTTAGAAAGCATCACTATGAACAAAGCTAGTGGAGGTGATGGAATTCCAGTTGAGCTCTTTCAAATCCTGAAAGATGANTTGACCATGCCAAAGCCTTTGACTGTGTGGATCACAAGAAACTGTGGAAAATTCTGAAAGAGATGGGAATACCAGACCTCGTGACCTGCCTCTTGAGAAATCTGTATGCAGGTGAGGAAGCAACAGTTAGAACTGGATATGGAACAACAGACTGTTTCCAAATAGGAACAGGAGTACGTCAAGGCTGTATATTGTCACCCTGCTTATTTAACTTATATGCAGATTGCATCATGAGAAACGTTGGACTGGAAGAAACACAAGCTCGAATCAAGATTGCTGGGAGAAATATCAGTAACCTCAGATATGCAGATGATACCACCCTTATGGCAGAAAGTGAAGAGGAGCTAAAGAGCCTTTTGATGAAAGTGAAAGAGAAGAGCAAAAAAGTTGGCTTAAAGCTCAACATTCAGAAAACGAAGATCATGGCATCTGGTCCCCTCACTTCATAGGAAATAGATGGGGAAACAGTGGAAACAGTGTCAGACTTTAACTTTGGGGCTCCAAAATCATTGCAGATGGTGCCTGTAGCCATGAAATTAAAAGACGCTTTCTCCTTGGAAGAAATGTTATGACCAACCTAGATAGTATACTCAAAAGCAGAGACGTTGCTTTGCCGACTAAGCTCCGTCTAGTCAAGGCTATGGTTTTTCCAGTGGTCATGTATGGATGTGAGAGTTGGACTGTGAAGAAGGCTGAGTGTTGAAGAATTGATGCTTTTTAACTGTGGTGTTGGAGAAGACTCTTGAGAGTCCCTTGGACTGTAAGGAGATCCAACCAGTCCATTCTGAAGGAGATCAACCCTGGGATTTCTTTGGAAGGAATGATGCTAAAGCTGAAGCTCCAGTACTTTGGCCACCTCATGCGAAGAGTTGACTCATTGGAAAAGACCCTGATGGTGGGAGGGATTTGGGGCAGGAGGAGTAGGGGACGACCGAGGATGAGATAGCTTGATGGCATCACAGACTCGATGGACATGAGTCTGAGTGAACTGTGGGAGATGGTGATGGACAGGGAGGCCTGGCGTGCTGCGATTTTTGGGGTCGCAAAGAGTCGGACATGACTGAGCGACTGAACTGAACTGAACTGAGGGTTAGTTCTCTGGTAGTTTAGGGTCTTGGAGTCCGTGCTCCCACTCCAAAGGTTCAGGGCTTAATATCTGGTCAGAAACAAAAATTCCACAAGTGGTTTGTTATGGCATTAAGTGAGATTAAAACAAATATCCAAAATAAAGAAACCAAAGATGAACCCAGACAAATGGCAGTTACAAAATCACGGAAATAATAATTAAAATAATGGAATATACACATATACACCCATGAGCAAAGTCAAAACAGTCCAACAAAAATACAGTAGATTGATCTGGCAAACAAAGGAAATCAAAAATTATATTTACCAGTTAAGAACAAAACTAACTAAAGCACAAACTGGAAAACAAAATTAAAGCAAGGTGCCAAGTGGGGAATAAAACAATGAAAACAAAACTAACAAACGTGTTGAGAAGAAAGGAAGGAAAGAAAAGAAGTTGTGTATATGCAAATTTAAATAGAGATTTTATATACATTAAAGATTAACTGCAAGGGGAAAAAAACAGGAAAGGTGAAGAAAGGGATAAATGTACAAAAATAAAATAGGTTTAAAAAAATTAAAAGTATAAAAAGAAAAGAGAAAAGAAAACAGAAGAAGAAAGAAAAATGGAGAATTCCAAGGAACTGCAAAAGCCCAATGTAGAGGCAGAGGTTTATAACAACATTAAAAAGTGTGACTGAATATATACATATACATATACACCCATAGGCAAAATCAAAAAAGTCCAACAAAAATAAAGTACAATAAATTGACCCAGTGAACAAAAGAAACCAAAAATTATATCTACCAGAACAAAACTAGGCAAAGCACAAACTGGAAAACAAAACTAAAGCAAGGTGCCAACTGGGGAATAAAGCATTGAAAATAAAACTAACAAATAGGAAAGAAGAGAAAGATACAAAAGAAAGAATAGATATGCAAAGTTAGATAGAGGTAGATAAAGAAGATTTATATATGTTAAAGAGTAACTGCAAGGGGAAAAGAACCGTAGGATAAGCAAACAAAGGAATAAATGTAGAAAAAATAAAAATAAGTTTAAAAAATTAAAAAAAGAGAAAAGAAAAAAAGAAAACTCCACAGAACTGCAAAAGCCCAATGCAAAGGCAGAGGTTTATAACAACAATAAAAAATGTAACTAAGGAAAAAATAAAGCTCAAAGGCTTAATTGATTTCATAGTGCCAGTAAAATCGACAGCTACAACAGAGGGGAAAAAAGTGGGGGAGAAAGGAAAATAAATGCAAAAGAATCTACAGAACACAGCAGAAAATAAGAATAATAAATGTTTTTCTTGAGTCATTGCTGTCAGCGTCCTTTCCCTCGCTGGGAGTCATGGTCCACATTACCTCCCTAGGATGCCCTCCAACACTGTGCTGATCTCTGGACCTGCTGTATGGGCAGCTCAAATCCTAATCTGATCCTACTCCTGTGTGTTCTTGCCTCCAGTGTCCGCAGCTATCAGAACTAGTGAGTTTTTCTTTTGTGGGAGTTCTCAGTGGCCTTTTATATATATTCCATAGACACAGAGTCTGCCTAGTTGATCGTGTGGATTTAATCTGCAGCTTGTATAGCTGGTGGTAAGGTTTTAGGTCTTCTTCCTTAGCTACACTGCCACTGGGTTTCGACTGTGGTTTTCTTTCCACCTATATATGTGGGTCCTCCACTGGGGTTTGTTCCTGCAGCTGCCCTTGAGGGCTTGGGTTTTCCCCTGTGAGGGCCAATTGTGGAGGTGGTGCAGCTGCTTGGGTTGCAGGGGATCTGGCAGCACGAGGTACTCAGGGAAGTTGATGGCGAGGGCAGCAGGAAATACAGTGCTCTAGAAGGGTATGGCAACCAGTATTGGACACTATGCTCCAGTGTTCTTGCCTGGGAAGCCCCTCTCCCTGACATGGAAGCCTGGCAGGCCATAGTCTACAGGGCAGCAAAGAGTTGGACATGACCGAAGCGACCCTGTGGGCATAGACGCAAGACTTTTTTTTGCCTGTGGCAGCTCTGCCCCAGTGAGAATTGAGCGTGAAGGTGGCGCAGCTGCTTGGCTTGCAGGGACCCTGGCAGTGCCAAGTGTGCAAGGACATGGACTGCCTCCGCTGTAGGGGTTATGTCCCTATCAGAGTCTTTTTTCGAGCCTCTTGTAGCTGGCGATCAAAAAGCCTCTTTGGCCAGTCTGTCTCTGTAGCTCCACCTGTTCAGGCACTGAGAGGGCTACCTTGCCTGGGGTCCTTCTCTGTTGTTCGGTGTGTCAGGCACATAGAGGGGGCCCCCCTGGCTGGGATCCTAGTCTGTAAGTTGGTGCCTCTGGCGCTTAAAGTGGCACGCTGGGTGGGGTCCTACTCTGTAGTTCAGTGTGCCAGGCGTTTGATGGGCCAGCCTCTGTATTGTTGAGCTGCTGATGCTGGTGTGTGGGGAGAGAGAGGCTCTGGTGATGGCTCCAGCCCTTACCCGTGACTCAGCAATATCGCCTTGCTTCCTTGGCTGCCTAGCTTTCCTCCACAGGCATTTCCCACCACGATCTCCTCCCCTCATATCCCCTCAGTCTGTCTCTCCCTCACATCCTCTTAATCCATCTCTCTGCAGTCAACAGGAGCTTTCGCCCTGGGATTGCTCCACAATCCCTAAACTCCACCTCCCAGCTGCTGTGCCTTCCAGGGGACCAGCATTCCTTCCCTGGGGTATGTATGGCTGCTGCAAGGACTGCCTGATGCTCATTCCATTTAGGCTGCCACAGATCAGCTGCTTCACTCTCAGCCTTAAATGTTTCTCCTTTGACTCAGACAGTTGCCCCCATGTAGGGATCAGACCCCTGCTTCAGTTCCCCCACCAGCTGAGGGCAGGTCCAGTCCTACAAACACTCCTGTTTTTCCCCGTAGTTCCTTCATCCTACCAAGTTTTGTGTGGTTCTATATATTCTTTTCCACTGGTCAGGTACTCTTATCCACTGTTAGCTGGTGTTCTTCATGCACTTCCGTGTCTGAAGGTGTATTCCTGATGTATCCTTGGGGAGAGAGGTACTCCACGTCCACCGACTCCTCTGCCATCTTGTTCTCCTAGGGAAGATTTTTACCTCTTATTTTTAAGAAAGTTCTGTTTGAGTCTAGGGTAAATTGAGGACTATCTTGTAATTAAACATTAAAAAAATAACTTTTAGCTACTATTCTCCTGGTGCTTTTTATTTATATATGTTTATTATATATATATACTTATTTATAGTTTGAAATCTTACTGTAAACTGTGTGTCCTAAATAAATAGTATTAAGTACACTGCTTATTAATGGCTATGCCTGTTTTAATAAAGAGTAATATTTTTGAAGCCAAAACAAAATTAAGTATACATTTTTCGTTTTTTTGCCAACTGTGGAATATCTCTTTGTATGACCCACAAGCAAGATCCTTGCATGATTTCTTCGACATATCGTAATGTTCTCCAAGGACATAAGCATAAATAAGCCACAACTGCTAAATGTGGAAATCCAAATCATTAGGTTCCCAATAAGTAAATGATTCTTGTCTTGTGTTTTTAGGTTCCCAGATTGTGATGAGCCGTATCCTCGGCTGGTGGACCTGAATTTAGCTGGCGATCCTACTGAAGGAGCCTCAGTGGCAGTGCAGAGGGACTATGGCTTTTGGTGTCCCCGAGAGTTGAAAATTGATCCTGATCTTGGCTATTCCTTTTTGCACGTGCGTGATTGTTCACCTCCTTGTCCAAATATGTACTTTAGGAGAGAAGAGCTTTCATTTGCTCGGTATTTCATAGGATTGATTTCAATCATTTGCCTCTCTGCCACGTTGTTTACTTTTTTAACTTTTTTGATTGATGTGACAAGATTCCGTTATCCTGAAAGACCCATTATATTTTATGCCGTCTGCTACATGATGGTGTCATTAATTTTCTTTATTGGGTTTTTGCTTGAGGACCGAGTTGCCTGCAATGCATCCAGCCCTGCACAGTATAAGGCTTCCACAGTGACCCAAGGATCTCATAACAAAGCCTGTACCATGCTTTTTATGGTACTCTATTTTTTTACTATGGCTGGCAGCGTTTGGTGGGTGATTCTTACCATTACATGGTTCTTGGCAGCTGTGCCAAAGTGGGGTAGTGAAGCTATTGAGAAGAAGGCCTTGCTGTTTCACGCCAGTGCGTGGGGCATCCCTGGAACTCTGACCATCATCCTTTTAGCGATGAATAAAATTGAAGGTGACAATATCAGTGGCGTGTGTTTTGTTGGCCTCTACGATGTTGATGCCTTGAGGTATTTTGTTCTTGCACCCCTCTGCCTGTATGTGGTAGTTGGGGTTTCACTCCTTTTAGCTGGCATTATATCCCTGAACAGAGTGCGAATTGAGATTCCATTAGAAAAGGAGAACCAAGATAAACTGGTGAAGTTTATGATCCGGATTGGTGTTTTCAGCATTCTGTATCTCGTACCACTCTTGGTTGTAATTGGATGCTACTTTTATGAGCAAGCTTACCGCAGCATCTGGGAAACAACGTGGATACAAGAACGCTGTAGAGAATATCACATTCCATGTCCATATCAGGTAAGGGAAACCTTGTTCTAAATTTCAGTATATTTAACAGTGTAAAGAGCTAATCTTAGCTGTTTTGTTTTTTTCATGAAAAACCTGAACATTAAAATTTTGAAGTGAAGTTAATGAACAAATTTATTGTAGTAAGAATGTCATACACACATTTCTGTTAACATCTTCCTTTTAAAAGATCACTTTCATGAGTCCAGGCTGTGGGCTTTTAAGCACTTTACTTCTGTTATCACAAAATAGTTGCTTGTTGATTATTTAGAAGTCTGCAGGCTTGAGGGGAAGATGTTGATTAAAAGACAGTGTCCTGTGGAAATTTTACTGATACTTAGAATGGGAATTTAACAGTTTTGAAAAAAAATTAGAATGCATTTGTACAAACAGTTTCATCTTTTAGTTGGTCTTAGTTTTTCTTTTTTGCATACTGAATATTTTGTGATTTACCTTTTAATTTAAAGAGATCAGATAATCATAGAATTTTAGATCTAGAGAGGACCTTAGAGATGATTTATTCAAGTTCCCTCTATAATTTAGAGTTCTTAAACATCTATTGCATTTGAGGCTTAGAAATGTTAAGTGACTTGCTCGCTTTATTAAAGTACTTATGCATTATAGATTACTTCCGTTTACTTGTCTCTTTCCCCTCATAGACAGTGAACTCTTCAAACGCAAGAACCTCTTTTTCATATTTTTTCAAAGCATGTTCTATAGGTTAGTAGATGATGGCATTGAGAATGTGAATGTGTAGATTGAGAAGAAACGACATTTTAAAGAAATGTTCCAGTTTTACTGGAAACGAGGAGTGTGTGATTAGCACATAGTCAATTCTCGTAAATACTTGATGACTGAAAATGCCATTTCCTTTTTTATTTTGTGGTATAAATAATTCTACACAAAATTAAATTTTTATTGTATAAATATTAGCTATTGGCTTTTAAAAAACCAACCTATAATTGAGAGACCAGAAAAAATGAATAATTGAAATTTTATTACATTTCTTGATAGAATTACTTATTAAAAACTCTTAATATGAGTTTTCAGGCCTGAAGCTAAATAATCAAATTTTGCCTCTAATGAGAGAGAATGAGATGATTGAATTACATCATATGCTTCTTTATGTATGGTTTCTAGGATTCCAAAGATATATTATCTTAGGACTATAAAAGAAATAATGTTTGGCTCTGAAATAATGATCTGAAAAATACCAGACCTCAAACACATAAATTAGTAAATTGAGTAGTTGGGACACCGCTATTTTCAAGACATTGCTAAGAATCTTTTAGCATCTTTAGAACCAGTTTGAGCAATACAAAAATGTTTGTGTGTATTCATTTCTTTATAGTCATAGGTTCTATAAGTGTTTTTTATTTCCAACTTACAGAAATAATGTTGGATTTCTAAAAAGAATAGAAAATGATACAGTAACTGACATAGTTATTAAGCTATAAAGTCTGGGTCAGGAATCCTGGCTTCGTATCTAACTCTTATTATTTACTAGTTTTATAGCTTTTGATCAACTTCACCTCTTTCTACTTTCAATTCCTCATCTGTAGAATGAGTAATGGAATCTCATAGAAATAAAAGAGTAATTGTGTTAGATAGAAATAGTAGGATCTGTCTTCTAGGACTGTCTTTAGGCATCCACATGCAGTTAGAAGTGTTTCTTCTGTATAATAAGTGCTCGAATGTTAGTTCTGTTACTCATTTTTTCATTTATTGTTGCTGCTGTTACTGTTACTTACACACACACATACATACACTTTTTTAAAAAAACCAGTACCAAACTTTAGCAAATGCCATGTTTAAGTTACTGATAATATACATGACAGTATGTGTACCACTAACTTGTTCATTTTACCTGCAGTAGAGAGATTTAATGTACAAATATACTTTTAATTCATTGACTCATTATTTTGCTGATGGATATAGAGTATCCAAGCGTTTTACTATTGTAATACCTATCTTCCTTGTACATGACCAAGAATGTTCATGGGGTTTATACCCAAAAGTGTAGTCGTGGCATTTCAAGTGGTTATTTTAATTTACACTCGCAGTATGGAGTTGGAATTCCCCATTTCGTGCCATCTTGGTGTTCTCAGGCTTTAGGTTTTTATCAGCCTTTGAGACAATATCTCAAACCTGTCTTGATTTTTATTTTTATTTCCCTTATGCCTCGGTGTTTTCATATGTTTCTTGGCTGTTTGGGGTTTCTCTTCTGGGATTTGCCTATTTGTTGCCTTTGTCCACTGCTCTGTCAGGTTATTTGCCTTTTGTTGTTATTCTTGTTTTAATTCTTCTTCAGTTACTTGCATTGCAGATATCTTCTCCTGCTCTCTAGCTTGTCATTTCACTTTGTGTTTTCTTTGCCTCTTGTGTTTTAAGAAATCCCTCCCTACCTCTAAAAATCATAAAAATGGTCTGCTGTTTTTTTCCTAGCAGTTTTTTAAATTTGATTTTTTAATTCACGGCTCTAATCTCTTGAAATTCATTTTTATCTATGTTATGAGTAACAATTTTAGTTTTTCATATGAATGGTGCTTTTTGCACCATTTATCAAATAGCCCATCGGAATAGTAATGCATTGCTGTAATATACAAATTCCATTTTTAGGCTCTCTTATTTACTGCTCTGTTTGAATAACCTTGTTTCAATCCCACATTTCCTCTACCTTATGCTTCTTCAGAATTATTTTAACTGTTCCTGGCTCTCTTCTGTTTGAATTTTAGAATAATTTCTTCACCAGAAACAGTTTGTATTTTGTTGAAGTTGTTTCAGGTTTTAAATGAATCCAGGGAAAATTGCTATCTTTGTGATACTGAGTTTTAGTATCATTTTGTTTCTTTATGTATGTATTCATTAATTTGTTCTAGGTACCTTATAGTTTTTGTTTCAGTTGTAAATGAGATCTTTTCTCTGTTACATTTTTCATTTGGTTATTGCCGGTCTACAAGAATGCCACTGAATTTTATATATTGACCTTATGTTGAGCATCCCTGCTGAACTCTTCTGTTAGCACTAATTGTGTATAAATTGTGTATAAATTCTCTTATATATTCTTTGTAGAAATCCTGTTGCTGCAAGTAAGGCCAAGTTCATATCTCACGTTCCAGTTCTTATGTTTTATGTAAGATTTTTGTGTCTATACTCATGAGAGATATAGACTGTGATATTAATAGTTTTTCTTTTCTTGCCGTGTATTTTTCGTTTTTGGTGTCAAGGATGTAATAGCTTCATAAAGTGAGGTCTTTCCTCCTGTTCTTTGAAACAGTTTTTACAATGAATAGGTACTGTCTGCTCTTTGAAAGAGTTGGTATATCATCCTATAAAGTCCTCTGTCATGGTATATTTGAAGTAAAGAGAGAGAAATTTCATCTTTCCAAACTAAAATTATGCAATTCTCCATTCCTCTCTGTCTTCTGGCCTTTGGCAACCATTGTTCTACTTTATTTCTCTATGAATTTGACTGCTCTGGGTACCTCGTATTAATGAAACTCAAACACTAGAATTTTAGTATTAGTTTTCATTCAGGATTTTACTTCAGAGGACTTTTATACAGACTTGTAAATTGAACACTAGAACTATTGAATTCCTATTTGAAGTAATATCCATACATAATTGAATAAGATTTACTATTACTGAGCATGCCTAAAAGAATGCTTGTTAAGTTTTGATGATAATTCCTAATGATAATTCCTAAAATAATTCTGAAGAAGCATAAGGTAGAGGTTTTTTAAATGTATTAAGCAATGATATTATCCTTGAGGTAGCCTCTGCACGTGTCTTGGAGAATGTAATATTTGAATATATGTTCACATGAATATCAGTATGAATATCGGTGTGGTTGCTTTGTAGTCATTTCTCAAATTAATGAAACTTTCAAATATTTGAAAAATCAGAATGTGAGGTAGTTGATCACATTGTTTCAAAGTACCCAGTTGGTACTTTTTAAAGTAAATTGCATGTATTTAAGTCCATGATTTGAAGAAAAGTGGGCTTGTGTAAAGTATTTTAAAATATTTAAAATGAACGTCCTTGTTGAAAACAGGAATACACTGCTTGGATTTTAAAATACTTTACACCAACTGTTTTTTGCAAGAACACTTTTTAAAAAATGTATATTAAGTAATTCTTGAAAAAGTAATACCTGAAAAGAGTTGGTTGTGAAATATAGTTTGAGTTTTCAGAATTATGTATATTTTACAGTTTAAAATCAGTAAAGTTTATTCCTAGAATATGTTTCATCTTATATATTATTTAAANGGTACTTAGTGTGGTGTTTTTTTTTTTGTTTGTTTGTTTTTTTAAGTATTTCCTTCTATTTATTTAGGGGCTTCTAAGAGGCTCAAAGCATTTTATGAAAGAGTTACACATTTTGAAGTTTGTTGATATTTCTAGAAATCCATTTACATGTAACATATTTATTAAAAACATGAGGTTTAAAGTCCTGTCTGTAACACTTTGAGTCTCAGTTTCCTCATGTAAAATGAAAGGAATAATATGTTAAATATAGTAATATCTACCTCATAGCTGGCTGTGAAGATTAAATGAGAAAATAAAGTTAAGCCTCTTACTAGAATGCCTTGCACAAAGAAAAATTTCATTATTCTGTTGTTGAAAGTACATAATTCCTGAGGTTTAAAAAAGAATTGTTCTTATATTCTGTATTAGAATCATCATTTTTTAAACATTGATTTTCGAAAGAAACTTTCCTAAAGTTTCCCCCTTCATTTTTTCTCTTTCATTCATCTAATCCAATGATGTAAGTCCCAAGGAATTTTGATACTAGAACCTGTGTTTCAATAATAGAAATGTTTCACTGTGATAGAAGCAGCTTAGCTAAGACTGTCAAGTTCACATTAGAGCCTTTTGTAGAATTAAAAAAAAATTATGTGTGTAGAAAACAAACAAAAAACCCATTATTTCTACTTTTAGCCACAGAAGGCAGCCCATCTGTTGTTTATCTAATCTTGATTCAGAAACATACAAAAATAGAAGAATAACATCATATCTAACTTACGATTTTAGCTTCATTTTCTGATAAAAGTATTTCCACTTTACCAGACAATACCAAAAGGAATCAGCATTGTTTATGAAAGGATCATAAGGAAATGGGTATGTTTTGCCCTTCCAACATTAGTGACAGCAAATAATTCTCAGTAAATACATAATATGTACTACTAATCTTTTCTTTTTCCCTGCTACTGATCTTTAAAGTGGTATGTATACTGCCTGTGACTTCCTAGCACCAAACTGATTTTTCCTCAGAATTGTTCAGTGCCTGTAATAGAGGGAAAGCTGGAGAGTTACTGAACAAATATTCTAAGTCTCTTATAGGAAAATATTTTGAAATGTTATATTTTAGAAGTATAGAATATTAAATTTATTTTTAAAGTATTCATACTATTATGTACAGGCTGTAAAATGCTATCAAGGGGCACTTTTGGATAAATACTTTAAAATATACAAGTTATTTTGGCTTCTGCTAAACAGACTAAATAGCCTAAGCCATGAGTTCCATTTTAGTCTTAACTGCAGATATATCTGGTGGTGGTGGTGGTGTTCATTCGTTAAGTCGTGTCCAACTCTTTGTGACCCCAAATAAACTGCAGCACGCCAGGCTTCCCTGTCCTTCACTATCTTCCGATGTATACTATTTAGTGTACAAATGGTTTATACATCTTTAGGAAAAAATTCAATGTTCTTGCCACAGTCTACAGCAGGACACAGCAAACTTTCTCTGTAAGGTCACATAGTAGATATTTTAGGCTTTGCTAGCCATGTGATTTTTGTTGCAACAACTCAGCTCTGCTGGTGTAGTGCAAAAGCAGCTATCAGTCAGTTCAGTTGCTCAGTCGGGTCCGACTCTTTGCAACCCCATGGACTGTAGCACGTCAGGCTTCCCTATCCTTCACCAACTCCCGGAGCTTGCTCAAACTTAGGTCTATCGCGTCAGTGATGCCATCCAGCCGTCTCATCCTCTCTCGTCCCCTTCTCCTCCCGCCTTCAATGCCTTCAGTCTTGCCCAGCATCAGGGTCTTTTCCAATGAGTCAGTTCTCATCAGGTGGCCAAAGGAGCTTCAGCTTCAGCATCAGTCCTTCCAGTGAATATTCAGGACTGATTTTCTTTAGGATGGACTGGTTTGATCTCCTTGCAGTCCAAGGGACTCTCAAGAGTCTTCTCCAACACCACCGTTCAAAAGCATCAATTATTTGGCTTTCTTTATAGTCCAGCTTGCACACCATACATGACTACAGGAAAACCATAGCTTTGAGCAAGAGAGTTGACCCAGACTGCCTGTGAGTGTCCAGGAGTCTCTGGTGGAGGTGTGGGTCGGCAGTGGCCTGCTGCAGGACGGGGGTGGGCACTGAGTGTGCCAGGGCATATATGAGGCCTTTTGAAGGAGGTCGCCATTATCTTCATTACCTCCACCATGGTTTGGTCTCAGGTGAAACAACAGGGAGGGAAACACAGCCCCACCCTTCAACAGAAAATTGGGTTAAAGATTTACGGAGTATGGTCCCACCCATAGGAACAAGACCCAGTTTCCTCCACACTCAGTCTCTCCCATCAGGAAGCTTCCATAAGCCTCTTATCTTTATCTGTCAGAGGCTGGACATAATGGAAACCACAATCACAGAAAAGCAGCCACAGACAATACATAAACAACTGGAAGTGTTTCAGTAAGACTTTGTTTGCAGTGACATAATTCGGGCAGATTTGCTGTGTAGGTTATAGTTTGCCAGCTTCTGAACTACAGCAAGCATTATTCTCTTATCACCTTTACTAATTCTTTCATTACACTGCTTGGTGACCTATGGCACATTTCTTTCCCATGGAAATTGTCACTGTTTCATTCTCGTTACTGCTTTTGAGGATCACCATTTTACTCTCTTCAGTTCAATTCAGTCGCTCAGTCATGTCCAACTCTTTACAATCCCATGAATCACAGCACACTAGGCCTCCCTGTCCATCACCATCTCCCGGAGTTCACTCAGACTCATGTCCATCGAGTCAGTGATGCCATCCAGCCATCTCATCCTCGGTCGTCCCCTTCTCCTCCAGCTCCCAACCCTTCCCAGTGTCAGAGTCTTTTCCAATGAGTCAACTCTTCGTAAGAGGTGGCCAAAGTATTGGAGTTTCAGCCTTAGCATCAGTCCTTCCAAAGAAATCCCAGGGCTGATCTCCTTCAGAATGGACTGGTTGGATCTCCTTGCAGTCCAAGGGACTCTCAAGAGTCTTCTCCAACACTGCAGTTCAAAAGCATCAGTTCTTCAGCGCTCAGCTTTCTTCACAGTCCAACTCTCATATCCATACATGACACAGGAAAAACCATAGCTCTGACTAGACGGACCTTAGTCGGCAAAGTAATGTCTCTGCTTTTGAGTATGCTATCTAGGTTGGTCATAACTTTTCTTCCAAGGAGCAAGCGTCTTTTAATATCATGGCTGCAGTCACCATGATTTTGGAGCCCGAAAAAATAAAGTCTGACACAGTTTCTACTGTTTCCCCATCTATTTCCCATGAAGTAATGGGACCAGATGTCATGATCTTCATTTTCTGAATGTTGAGCTTTAAGCCAACTTTTTCACTCTCCTCTTTCACTTTCATCAAGAGGCTCTTTAGCTCCTCTTCACTTTCTGCCATAAGGGTGGTGTCATCTGCACATCTGAGATTATTGATATTTCTCCCGGCAATCTTGATTCGAGCTTGTGCTTCTTCCAGCCCATCGTTTCTCATGATGTACTCTGCATATAAATTAAATAAGCAGGGTGACAATATACAGCCTTGACGTGCTCTTCCTATTTGGCACCAGTCTGTTGCTCCATGTCCAGTTCTAACTGTTGCTTCCTGACCTGCATATAGGTTTCTCAAGAGGCAGGTCAGGTGGTCTGGTATTCCCATCTCTTTCAGAATTCTCCACAGTTTATTGTGATCCACACAGTTAAAGGCTTTGACATAGTCAATAAAGCAGAAATAGATATTTTTCTGGAACTCTCTTGCTTTTTCGATGATCCAGCAGATGTTGGCAATTTGGTCTCTGGTTCCTCTGCCTTTTCTAAAACCAGCTTGAACATCAGGAACATCACAGTTCACGTATTGCTAAAGCCTGGCTTGGAGAATTTTGAGCATTACTTTACTAGCGTGTGAGATGAGTGCAATTGTTTGAGCATTCTTTGGCATTGCCTTTCTTTGGGATTGGAATGAAAATGGACCTTTTCCAGTCCTGTGGCCACTGCTGAGTTTTCCAAATTTGCTGGCATATTGAGTGCAGCACTTTAACAGCATCAGCTTCCAGAATTTGAAATAGCTCTACTGGAATGCCATCACCTCCACTAGCTTTGTTCGTAGTGATGCTTTCTAAGGCCCACTTGACTTCACATTCCAGGATGTCTGGCTCTAGATGAGTAATCACACCATTGTGATTATCTTGGTTGTGAAGATCTTTCTTGTACAGTTCTTCTGTGTATTCTCTCCACCTCTTCTTAATATCTTCTGCTTCTGTGAGGTCCATACCATTTCTGTCCTTTATCGAGCCCATCTTTGCATGAAATGTTCCCTTGGTATCTCTAATTTTCTTGAAGAGATCTCTCGTCTTTCCCATTCTGTTCTTTTCCTCTATTTCTTTGCACTGATCGCTGAAGAAGACTTTCTTATCTCTCCTTGCTATTCTCTGGAACTCTGCATTCAGATGCTTATATCTTTCCTTTTCTCCTTTGCTTTTTGCTTCTCTTCTTTTCACAGCTATTTGTAAGGCCTTCTCAGACAGCCATTTTCCTTTTTTGCATTTCTTTTCCATGGGGATGGTCTTGATCCCTGTCTCCTGTACAGTGTCACGAATCTCATTCCATAGTTCATCAGACACTCTACCTATCAGATCTAGTCCCTTAAATCTATTTCTCACTTCCACTGTATAATCATAAGGGATTTGATTGGGGTCATACCTGAATGGTCTAGCAGTTTTCCCTACTTTCTTCAATTTAAGTCTGAATTTGGTAATAATGAGTTCATGATCTGAGCCACAGTCAGCTCCTGGTCTTGTTTTTGTTGACTGTATAGAGCTTCTCCATCTTTGGCTGCAGAGAATATAATCAATCCGATTTCGGTGTTGACCATCTGGTGATGTCCATGTGTAGAGTCTTCTCTTGTGTTGTTGGAAGAGGGTGTTTGCTATGACCAGTGCATTTTCTTGGCAAAACTCTATTAGTCTTTGCCCTGCTTCATTCCGTATGCCAAGGCCAGATTTGCCTGTTACTCCAGGTGTTTCTTGACTTCCTACTTTTGCATTCCAGTCCCCTGTAATGAAAAGGACATCTTTTTGGGGTCTTAGTTCTAAAAGGTCTTATAGATCTTCATAGAACTGTTCAACTTCAGCTTCTTCAGTGTTACTGGTTGGGGCATAGACTTGGATTACTGTGATATTGAATGGTTTTGCCTTGGAAACGAACAGAGATCATTCTGTCGTTTTTGAGATTGCATCCAAGTACTGCATTTTGGACTCTTGTTGACTGTGATGGCTACTCCATTTCTTCTAAGGGATTCCTGCCTGTAGTTGTAGATATAATGGTCATCTGAGTTAAATTCACCCATTCCAATCCATTTTAGTTCGCTGATTCCTAGAATGTCGACACGTTCACTCTTGCCTTCTCCTGTTTGACCACTTCCAATTTGCCTTGATTCATGGACCTGACATTCCAGGTTCCTATGTAATATTGCTCTTTACAGCATCGGACCTTGCTTCTACCACCACTCACATCCACAGCTGGGTGTTGTTTTTGCTTTGGCTCCATCCCTTCATTCTTTCTGGAGTTATTTCTCCACTGATCTCCAGTAGCATATTGGGCACCTACTGACCTGGGGAGTTCCTCTTTCAGTATCCTATCATTTTGCCTTTTCATACTGTTCATGGGGTTCTCAAGGCTAGAATACTGAAGTGGTTTGCCATTCCCTTCTCCAGTGGACCACATTGTGTCAGACCTCTCCACCATGACCCACCTGTCTTGGCTGGCCCCACGGGCATGGCTTAGTTTCACTGAGTTAGACAAGGCTGTGGTCCTAGTGTTATTAGATTGACTAGTTTTCTGTGATTATGGTTTCACTGTGTCTGTCCTCTGATGCCCTCTTGCAGCACCTACTGTCTTACTTTGGTTTCTCTTACCTTGGACGTGGGGTATCTCTTCACTCCTGCCCCAGCAAAGTGCAGCTGCTGCTCCTTACCTTGGACGAGGGTTATCTCCTCATCACCACCCCTCCTGACGTTGAATGTGGAATAGCTCCACTAGGCCCTCCTGCGCCCTCACAGCCACCGCTCGTTGGACGTGGGGTAGCTCTTCCTGGCCGCCGCCCCTGACCTCGGATGCGGGGTAGATCCTCTCGGCTGTTCCTGCGCCGTCACAGCCTGGCACTCTTAGCCACTGCCCCTGACCTCGGACATGGGGTAGCTCCTCTCAGCCGCGCTATATGTGCTGTAGCAGCTGCCCGCCCTATGTGCGCCGTTGCGTTACATAATGGTATTAAAAATACTCAATAAATTCTAGTACATCACTATAATAAAGATATGACAATAAATCTTATTTCCAGTTGTCTTTGAAGACATACCACACCAGAAGAATTTGAGTCAAGGAAAAATTTGAGTAGTTCATGGGAATAGTAAAATAGAAACAACATAATATAATGGTCATAGAAGCTTCTAGTTACTAAGTATGTACTGTGCATCAGGTTCTGTACTCAGTGAATTTATACACATTAACTCCTTTAATTCTTACAGTAGCACAATAAGATTGTATTCTGCCTTACAAATGAGGAACTGTGTCTTATAATTAAGTACAACTTATCTGGATTCTTACAGTAAGTGATAAAGCTAAGGTGTGAATTGTATTTCTGATTCCAAAGCCTACTGACCACCTACCTGATGATGTTGAATATGAAGTCCGTTTTATTTCCTCTGCCTGCCTGCCTGCTCAGTCGCTTGAGTTATGTCTGACTCTTTGCAATCCCATGAACTGCAGCCGCCAGGCTCCTCTTTCCATGGGAGTCTTCAGGCAAGAATGCTGGAGTAGGTTGGGGATCTTCCCAAACCAGGGATTGAACCTGGGTCTCCTGCATCTTCTGCATTGCAGGCAGATTCTTTACTGCTGAGCCACCAGGGAAACCCCTCTAGTGAATCACGTATATTTTATCAGTGATTTTATAAAATGTGTTAAGGTAATTTGGCTTCCCAGGTGGCACTAGTGGTAAAGAATCCACCTGCAGTGCAGGAGATGCAAGGGATATGGGTTTAATCCCTGGGTCGGGAAGATTTCTTGGAGGAGGAAGTGGCAACTCACTCCAGTATTCTTTCCTGAAAAATTCTATGGGCAGAGGAGCCTGACAGGCTACAGTCCATGGGGTGGCAAAGAGCTTGACATGACTATGCGCACTGTAACGGGTTAAGGTCATTGAGTTCATTAATGTTAAGTTTGTTAAAGAGCTAAGAAGTTTGTCTTAAAGTAGAGCATTAGGAAAATAATTAAATATACTCAGGTTTCCTCAGACAGTATGATTTCTGACAGTATGTCTTGAGTAGGAGCATCAGCAGTCTGAACCAGTTAAATCTGGAAAGAACTCACTATTTGAGATATCATAGATCTTGCATGATTGAGGGGAGATCTCCAAAGAGTCCCCCACTTCAAAAATTATTAAGAATTGGGACCAGCCCAATAAGGAGCTGTAGGGTTGGCTCATCAAGCAGGGGCTATTAGGTGGATGAGATGGGAAAGGTCACACAAGTGTGGTTGCTGTTTATTGGTGAAAGGTGAGCCTTGGGCCAGTTGGTAAGTTGAGAAGGAGAGCCAAGAACTCCCTTGCTAGCCTAAATCTCCAGGGCCATAGGCTGAAGTGTTTGCAGGTTAGTTGTGACTCCTATGATCAGCTAGAACAATACTTTATCCCGGATTTCCACTGATTGATTGACCAAATAGCTGAAAATATAAAGCCACCAAACACATGAGAAAACAAGCCACTATGCCTATGAGTCACAGCATCAAACTTAGAACTGCAGATGCTGAAATTGTCAAACACTGAATGATAGAATAGGTAAGTATGTAATGTTTATAGAAATAGGAAATATAGTCACAGGTTACCAATCTACAAGAAATTACTTGAAATAATAGATTTTTTAAAAATCTAGAAACTTAATTTTTGAAATGGAAGCTCATTTGATAGAATTCCTGAAATATTTAATATGAAACAGCAATTATAGGCTGCTGTTTGAAGAGAAATTTAATGAACTGGTATTAGGTGAAAATAAAACTATCCAGAATGTCGTAAGAGAGACAAGGAAAATGTGAAAGTGATGTTAAGAGAAATGTAGGGCAGGATGAGAAGGTCGAATAGGAGTGTATTGGGCTGGCCAAAAGATGATGTGGGCTTTCTGTATCCGAATGAACTTTTTGGCCAACCCAATAATTAGATTCCCAGGAGGGAAGGAATTGAGCGAGTCTAGGAGAGACAATATTTAAAGAGATAATGACTACACATTTTCCACAACTGTTAAACACATGAATTCACAGACCAAGGAGGAACTGTGTACCACTAGCATTGTTCCTACTCTTGTTTCTCATGTTCTCAATTTTTGCCCCCTCTCCATCTCTTACCAGTAACCACCATATATATCAATAATTTCTTGTATGTATTTCCAGTTTCTTTTTCCACATGGTTGTTTTGAAAAGTATGTCATAATTATAAGAGCCTGTCACACACTAAGAGGTCACTAAATTTAGTTCCCTTCTCTCCATAACCTTCTTAGGACCTTAAGACCCAGAAAGAATAATTTTCCATAATTTTGCTACTGAGTATCACATTTTTTGCTTTATATCTGTAACATAAATTGGAACCATAAAACCATGTTTCATGCATTTCATATTCTTAATAAAAAGTTCATGTAGCTTCCCTAGCCTTAGCCTAGAACTAATTGAAAAGGCAAAGTATTTTTTAAAGATGTGAATATGATTAATAGAACCTTACATGTTTTCTGGAAAGTGATTCTGGTGTTTCACAATATGATATCACAAAACTAGAAAGTTTAGTTGTGCCTGTTTTTTCTAAGATACAAACTGTTTATTATTTCAAGTATTATAAAATGTGAGATTAGATTTTTTTCTTTTTATGGAGGAGAAGGAAAGAGTGGCTTTATTACTTTGCCAGGCAAAGAGAGAACACAATAGGCTAATCCCCCAAGAACTATGCCCTACTCTCTGGAGATTAGTTTTGTTTTTTTGATTGAGGTGTAATTTACATATTACTAATTTCAGGTGTACAGTATAATGATTTGATATTTGTATATATTGCAAATGATCACTGTAATAAATCTAACATCCATCACCGTACATAGTTTAAAAGTTTTTCTTCTTGTGATAAGAACTTTTAAAATCTACTCTTAGATTTTTCTTTAATCTTCCTTTCAAAACTGTAGTACAGTATTATTAACTACAGACACCAAGCTGTGCATTACATTCTTATGCCTTATTTCTCTTATGACTTGAAATATGTACCTTTTGACCACCTTCACCCATTTCATCCATTGCACACATTTTGCCTCTGGCAACCACCACTCTGTTCTCTTTGTTAAGTTTGGTGGGTTTTTTGAGGTGGGTGGGGGGTTGTGTTTTTTTAAGATTCTGTATATAAATGAGAGCATAAGGTACTTGCTTTTCTCTGACTTAATTTCCCTTAGCACAAACCTTCAGGGTCAATCCATATTGTCACAAAATGGCAAAATGACATCTTTTACTGCTGAATAATATTCCATTGTATATGTATACCACATTTTCTTTATCTGTTCAGCCATCAGTGGACACTTAGGTTGATTCCATTTCTTGGCTGTTGTGACTAATGCTGCAGTGAACATGAGGTGCGAATATCTTTCCAAGTTTGTGTTTTTGTTTTCTTAAATATCCCAAAGTGGAATTGTTGGGTCATATGGTGGTTCTGTTATTTATTATTTGAGGAATCGCCATACTCTTTTTCCATAGTGGCTACACCACTCTTCATTCCCACCAGTAGTGCACAGTGGTTCACTTTTTTCCACATCCTCATCAATGCTTATTATTGCTTATCTTTTTGGTAATAGCCATTCTGTCAGTTGTGAGGTGATACTGTAGTTTTGATTTGTGTTTCCCTGAAGATTAGAGACACCGAGCACCTTTTCATGTATGTGTTGACCATCTGTGTGTCTTCTTTGGAAAAGTGTCTGTTGAGAAGTTTTGCCCATTTTTAAAGTGGATTGTTTGGGTTTTTTAAATTGAAATTGTATGAGTTCTTTATATCTTTTGAAAATAACTCCTTAACATATATATGATTCACAAATATTTTCTCCCAGTTGGTTAGTTGCCTTTTCATTGGGTTGATGATTTCCTTTGCTGTGCAGAAGCTTTTTAGTTTGATATAGTCCCACTTGTTTATTTTTACTTTTGTTACTTTTACTTTTTTGTATCCAAAAATTTTTTAAAAATCATTACTAAGACTGATGTCAAGGAGCTTGCTATTTATTTTCTTCTGGGTGTTCAAGTCTTTAATCCATTTTGAATTAATTTTTGTGGATGGTGGTCCAGTTTAATTCTTTGACATGTGGTGTCCAATTTTTCCAACATCATTTATTGAAAAGACTGTCCTTTCCTTATTTGTGTATTCTTGGCTCTTTTATCAGAAATTAATTGACCATATATGCAGGTGTTTATTTTTGGACTTATGGTGTTTGATTACTATAGCTTTGTAATATAGTTTGAAATCAAGGAGCATGAATGATACCTCAAGCTTTGTTCTTTTTTCTCAAGATTGCTTTGGCTGTTTGGATCTTTTGTTGTTCCATATAAATTTTAGGATTTGTCCTATTTCTGTGAAAAATGCTGTTGGAATTTTGATAGCAGTGCAAAGAATTTGTAGATTGTTTTAGATAATGCAGATATTTTAACAATATTGATTTTTCTAGTCTTTAAGAATGGAATATCTTTCCATTTATTTGTTTTCAGTTTTTTTCCACTAATGCCTTATTTTCTTATTGTAAATCATGAGATTATAGGACAGTTTTGTGGAGTTTCAAAGAACTCATTTCTGAACATAGTCTTCCCTCTAACATAGGCTTTCCATAGTTTTTTCAGTGCTGAGGAAGTTGATCTATTATTGTAATGTTCAGGAAAGTCTAAGGTATGTTTTCTGTTTCACTATTCTATGCTTAATAACAAGCTAATTTAAATTTTTTCCTGGTTAATTTTCAGTTCATATTTAGAAAAGAGAATGGAAATTTTCAAAATTATTCACCTTCAGTTTGATTTGTTTTGAGAAAATAGCAGTTTGTTACTTTAATCCAAAAAAGAAAGGTTATGCTTTTCACTTGATGAATGAGCATCATTATACTGTGAATTCCGATTAATAGTTCTTTATGTACATCAAGTTTGAGTGAACTCCAGGAGTTGGTGAAGGACAGGGAGGCCTGGTGTGCTGCAATTCATGGGGTCGCAAAGAGTTGGACACGACTGAGCAACTGAACTGAACTGATACACATCAAGATTAAGTGTAAATTCTGCAGTTTTTAATTGTTTGTTTCCCAGTTATTGTATCCATCATTGTAAAGTATATATGTACAGAATACTGTTCTGTTTTCTAGCTATTTCTAGTTCATAAGATTAAAGTGACATAAGAGTAATGATCATTTTCCCCTCACTATAATTAGGATGAAAGTTCAAGATGTTGTCCTTTGCTTAATCAAATGTAACTTCTGAAGAAGTAATATTTTCTGTTTCGTAATGTCATCAAAGCAAAGGAATAGAATTGAGGTAATTATTATTTTTGTTTTCATTTTAACTTCTTGAGTGGACTTTGGCTTTAAGCCTTTTCTTACCTAATTTGTGAGTTTTCCATGAGGTTCATTAAATAATAGGCACAGTATATCCAGATGTCATAATAAATCTTTGCGATGTTGATAGCCTGTGGTGAATATTAACTCTGAGAATGTGTGCTCTGTACCAGTCAGTTCCTTCCTAATCAAGCATGGTCTCCTTTATTTCCTCTTGGTTTACTGAAACCATCTTCTCCTCTGTTTCCCTGGGTAGTCTTTCACTTGGAAAGTTGTCTATTCCTTAGATAATAGGAATAAAAATTTATTCTTTAATCATTAAATTTTATCTTTTATTTATCTAAAAGTTGACATCACTCACAGTTTACAGCAGTCACTGGTAAAGTCAATTAGGATCTAAATTAACTTTCCTCATTGCCATTAGCCATCCTTGAATTTAGAAGGCAACATTCTTTTAAGGTAGTCTCAGTGCTTAGAAAAGAAAATGAGATTATTTGCAAAGTATCTGTAGTGTGGAGTTTATATTTTGTCATTTCCTCTGTTGATCAAAGGACAGCTTGGAAATTGAAATCCCAGCTTGCTATACCGGTTTTTCACTGGGTTACAAATAAATTGGTGGTCCAATAATGGGAGAAGGTTTAGAATAAAAGGAAGATAGATTGATAGACACAGATCTGTTTAAAGAAGTGAATTACTAATTAGTTCTCTATTTACCTTACCTAGTGATGCTTAATTTCAAAACTACTGCCACTCTAAAAGTAGCAAGGTATATTAGGATTATAGGAGCCTTGACTGCCTTTTTCTCCTATTTTTTAAAAAATATAACTGTTTCTGACATACACATATTTATACACACACACACACACACACACACACACACACACATATGCATGTATATATTGGATTGGTCATAAAGTTCATTTGAATTTTCCATGAAAAGTTACTGAAGAATCTGACTCAGATAATCACGATGGTGTGATCACCAACTTAGAGCCAGACATCCTGGAATGTGAAGTCAAGGGGCCTTAGGAAGCATCACTATGAACAAAGCTAGTGTAGGTGATGGAATTCCATTTGAGCTATTTCAAATCCTAAAAGATGATGCTGTGAAAGTGCTGCACTCAGTATGCCAGCAAATTTGGAAAACTCAACAGTGGCCCCAGGACTGGAAAAGATCAATTTTCATTCCAATCCCAAAGAAAGGCAATGCCAAAGAATGCTCAAACTACCACACAATTGCATTTATCACACGCTAGTAAAGTAATGCTCGAAATTCTCCAAGCCAGGCTTCAACAGTACATGACAAGAACTTTGAGATGTTCAAGCTGGATTTAGAAAATGTAGAGGAACCAGAGATCAAATTGCCAATATTTGCTGGATCATTGGAAAAGCATGAGAGTTCTAGAAAAGCATCCATTTCTGCTGTATTAACTATGCCAAAGTCTTTGACTATGTAGATCACAACAAACTCTGGAAAATTCTGAAAGAGATGGGAATACCAGACCACCTGACCTGCCTCTTGAGAAATCTGTATGCAGGTCAAGAAGCATCAGTTCAAACTGGACATGGAGCAACAGACTGGTTCCAAATCAGGAAAGGAGTACGTCAAGGCTGTATATTGTCACCCTGCTTATTTAACTTATATGCAGAGTACATCATGAGAAATACTGGGCTGCAAGAAGCACAAGCTGGAATCAAGATTGCCGGGAGAAATATCAATAACCTCAGATATGCAGATGACACCACCCTTATGGCAGAAAGTGAAGAGGAACTAAAGAACCTCTAGATGAAAGTGAAAGAGGAAAGTGAAAAAGTTGGCTTAAAGCTCAACATTCAGAAAACGAAGATCATGGCATCCGGTCCCATCACTTCATGGGAAATAGATGGGGAAACAGTGGAAACAGTGACAGACTTTATTTTTATGGGCTCCAAAATCACTGCAGATGGTGACTGCAGCCATGAGATTAAAAGATGCTTACTCCTTGGAAGAAAAGTTATGTCCATCCTAGATGGCGTATTAAAAAGCAGACATTACTTTGCCAACAAAAATCCATCTAGTCAAAGCTATGATTTTTCCAGTGGTCATGTATGGATGTGAGAGTTGGACTATAAAGAATGCTAAGCGTTGAAGAATTGATGCTTTTGAACTGTGGTGTTGGAGAAGAAACTTGAGAGTCCTTTGGACAGCAAAGAGATCAAACCAGTCCATCCTAAAGGAAATCAGTCCTGAATATTCATTGGAAGTATTGATGCTGAAACTGAAGCTCCAATACTTCAGCCACCTGATGCGAAGAACTGACTCATTGGAAAAGACCCTGATGCTGGGAAAGATTGAAGGCAGGAGGAGAAGGGGATGACAGAGGATGAGATGGTTGGATGGCATCACCAGCTCAATAGACATGTGTTTGAGTATACTCCAGGATCTGGTGTTGGACAGGGAGGCCTGGCGTGCTGCAGTCCATGGGGTGGCAAAGAGTTGGACCCGACTGAGCAACTAAACTGAACTGAAAAATCTAAACGAATTTTTTGGCCAACCCAATATATGCAGAGTACATCATGAGAAATGCTGGACTGGAAGAAACACAAGCTGGAATCAAGATTGCCGGGAGAAATATCAATAATCTCAGATATGCAAATGACACCACCCTTATGGCAGAAAGTGAAGAGAAACTAAAAAGCCTCTTGATGAAAATGAAAGTGGAAAGTGAAAAAGTTGGCTTAACACTCAACATTCAGAAAACAAAGATCATGGCATCCGGTCCCATCACTTCATGGGAAATAGATGGGGAAACAGTGGAAACAGTGTCAGACTTCATTTTTGGGGGCTCCAAAATCACTGCAGATGGTGATTGCAGCCATGAAATTAAAAGACACTCCTTGGAAGAAAAGTTATGACCAACCTAGATAGCATATTGAAAAGCAGAGACATTACTTTGCCAACAAAGGTCTGTCTAGTCAAGGCTATGGTTTTTCCTGTGGTCATGTATGGATGTGAGAGTTGGACTGTGAAGAAGCTGAGTGCTGAAGAATTGATGTTTTGAACTGTGGTGTTGGAGAAGACTCTTGAGAGTCCCTTGGACTGCAAGGCGATCTAACCAGTCCATTCTGAAGGAGATCAGCTCTGGGATTTCTTTGGAGGGAATGATGCTAAAGCTGAAACTCCAGTACTTTGGCCACCTCATGCGAAGAGTTGACTTGTTGGAAAAGACTCTGATGCTGGGAGGGATTAGAGGTGGGAGGAGAAGGGAATGAGAGAGGATGAGATGGCTGGATGGCATCACGGACTCGATGGACGTGAGTCTGAGTGAACTCCGGGAGTTGGTGATGGACAGGGAGGCCTGGCGTGCTGCGATTCATGGGGTCACAAAGAGTCGGACACGACTGAGCGACTGAACTGAACTGCATATGTCATGTACATATACGTGTATACATTGAACAACAATAGATTTATCACTCTTTTAATAAATGAAACAGAAAACACCAGATCCCCCTCCCTAGTTGAATCTCCTTTGTAAACTGTCATTATCCAGAACTTGGTGTTATTGTGTTTTTACACTTATATGTATTTACCCAAATAATATATTGTATTAGTTGAAGTCTTTTAAAAGTTTGCAGTGTCAAAACTGTATGTATTTTTGCAGCTTGCTTTTGTCATTCATTATTTTTATGATATTTATGGTAATACGTACAGTGTGTGTTTATTTGCTGTCTTTGCTTGTCAGCATTCTGTTGTATGAATATATCAAATTTCTTTATGTGTTTTACTGTTAATGGATATTTAGGTTATACATTGTTTTTACTCTGTTATAAATAATGCTGCAGTGAATATTGTACATCTGTGTGAGCTTCTCTAGAATATATAACTAAAAATGGAACTGTTAGATCTTGTGACTCTTCAGCATTACCAGATGTTGCCAAATTTTTTTCCAAAGTTGCTGTACAGTTTAGAACCTCATATGAAAGTGCAGAGAGTTCTCATTGTTCTACATGCTCACTGTCACATTTAAAATTTTGCCAATCTTGTTGACAATCCTCATTGGTATTTTAATTTGTATTTCCCTGATTACTAGTGAAATTGAACTTCCTTTTTCTTACATATATAACTTGTAATAGCTAAATAACTTATTATTTAGATTTCCTCTTCCATGAAGTGCTTGTGTATATACACAGTATATTCTGGTATAATTTCTTAATCAGTTTTATGCATTACAGATAAAGTCTCACTTTGGTTTTTCATTGCTTTAATGGTGTCCTTTGACGAGTAGAAGTTTAAAATTTTAATATATGTTATTCTTTTTCTTTGTTTTTTTTAAAATTGTTTAAGANTTTTTTAAATTGTTTAAGAAATCTCTACTCAAAGATTGAAATAATATTCTCCTTTGTTTTCTTTAGACAGTTTTAAAGTTTTGTTTCTCAGATTTGGATTTGTTTAGATCTGGAATGAGGAGGTGACATCATTTCAAAACTACGTAGATGTCTAGCGAGCACCATTTATGAGTAGTCCATCCTTTCTCCACTGATTTGTGATGCTACCTCTGTCATACAGTATCTGCTTTTCACTTGTGCAACTTATTTTTGCTATTCTTCTCTGCGGTCCATTTTCTATCTTTGTCTTGATCTTCTGCCATTGTCCTGATTCTGATAGGTCTTTATATCTGATAGGGCGAGTAAGTGAGTTTTCAAGGCAGAATAAAAGTAAAGGCAGACAAAGCTATGCAGTAGTAGGGCGCAAATCTGAAATCAGAAGACTTAGTTCCAGAACTGTAGTCACTTATCAACATGGATGAGCCTGATCAGAAGTTTATTTTTAGGTGGGCTTTCGATGCCCATAAACCAATGTTTTGTAATGAATTTTTTTTTAATGAAAGCAAATCTAATACAATGTAGGTCTCATTAGTGAAGAATAGATTCTACTTGATCAGGGAAGAAGCCAAAGACTCTGCCTACCGGATTCAAAGCCAAAGTCTCAGAAACAATACTTGAATTTAGGCCACCTCAATAACCAGACATATGTCCTTGGTGTTTTTCTTCTTCTGTGAGGCATTTTTCCCCCCTTTAGCATGAATAATTTTTTCTATTTAATTAAAAAGACTTTTTTCTATTGAATTAAAAAGAATTTAATCTCCAGGGTCTTTGGTAGATGATGGATCTAAATTGGGAAAATATTTTCCATATTTTGATCAAATAAAGTCACATTGCAAAATTCTATTGATTGAAATTAGAGTGGTGTTAGCGGAGACTGGTTGTTGAAAAGATAGTCAAAGTAGGCTATTCACAGCGAGGCAGGCAGTTGTAGAAAAAGGACAATGACCAAGATACAGGGATAGCAGTGGAGGCTGATTGTCTGCCTTTTTTGCTGGGGATTCTTCAGTTCCCAGTAAAAAGACCGAAGAAATATATGAAATGAGGCTTTTCAACTGTTAAGGTGATTTTTTTTTTAATTTAACTTTATATTGGAGTAATGTTTGTTTATAATATTGAGTTAGTTTCAGGTGTACAGCAAGGCTGTTCAGTTATCCATATACATATATATATTTTTTTAATATTCTTTTCCCATATAGGTTATTACAGAATATTGAGTACAGTTCCCTGTACAGTAGGTTCTTGTTGATTATCTGTTTTATATATAGTAATGTGTGTATGTTAATCCCAAACCCAATTTATCCCTCCTTTCCACCTTTCCCTTTTTGTAACTGTGTTTTCAAAGTCAGTGAGTCTGTTTCCGTTTAGCTTGAGCTGCTTTCTTATTGTATCGTTATTATGGCAGGTACTGACTTGTCTTCCCTGGGGATTTGTCTTTAACTAGAACCTGACAAAATATCCCATGTTACAACCCTCTGTCCTCCAATTCTCCTCTTTACTGTCTTGCCTAATTGAAGGTTTTGGTTGTTGCTCTTATTACTGATTTTTTTTTTAGCACTCCTTTATTTCAAGCATTTGTGATATATGGACAGTATCTCTAATTTATGAAAGAGAATACAATGTGGTTTAAAAGTACTGTAGGAGTCATCAGATGTGGTTTCTCTCCCAGGTTCCTTTTTTCTCCTCTCCTCCTTTTCTGGGTAAACTTATTCAGTCCCATATTTTGGATTATATAGGTCAACTTTTCTTCTGAACTCCAGACATGTATGTGTTTATATGACATTTCCAACTTAACATGTCTAAAATACAATTCTTAATTTTTCTTCTTAAACCCTGTTCCTGCTTTCCATCCCCAGTTCTTTCCATTCAGTAAATGGTATCGTCATCTGTGAGTAGTTGTTGTTCGTTTGCTAAGTCATGTCTGACTCTTTGCAACCCCATGGACTGCAGCACACCAGGTTCCCCGTCCTCCACTATCTCATAGAGTTTGCTCAACTTCATGTCCATTAAGTCAGTGATGCTATCTAACCATCTCATCCTCTGCCACCCGCTTCTCCTTTTCTCTTCAGTCTTTT
This sequence comes from Redunca redunca, assembly GCA_006410935.1. Lineage (NCBI taxonomy): Eukaryota > Metazoa > Chordata > Mammalia > Artiodactyla > Bovidae > Redunca > Redunca redunca. The sequence goes on from SJYQ01005453.1 coordinate 125,613, forward strand.
TCAGTATCAGGGTCTTTTCCAGTGAGTCGGTTCTTCACATCAAGTGTCCAAAGTATTGGAGCTTCAGCTTCAGCATCAGTCCTTCCAGTTAATACTCAGGATTGATTTCCTTTAGGATTGACTGGTTTGATGTCCTTGCAGTCCAAGGGACTCTCAAGAGTCTTCTTCAACACCACAATGAACTAAAGCATCAATTCTTCAGCACTCAGGCTTCTGTATGGGCCAACTCTCACAGCTGTACATGAGTACTGGAAAGACCGTATCTTTGACTGTATGGACCAATCCAGCTATAATCATGTGCCAGTTAGAGCTAAAGTGTAATAAGGGTATTTTTAAACAGAGTCAGCATAAAAGACAAGTAAGCTAATTTGTAGAATAGAAATGCAAAATGATGACGAGATAAAAACGTGGGCTACTAGAATCCAGGTCTGAAGTGGCTGGAGCGGCTAGGGCATTCAGTTTCTCTGGGTATACAGAAGTAAAAGTGTTACATGGGAGTCAGAGGACTAGAACTAGACTTACCAGTTAAAAGTAGGAGTTGTAAATGGGACTCTCCTGCTCCTAAAAGTTTATATAAAAGGTACAACCAACTCCTTCCTGAAGCTGCATTAGCATTAAAAATACTTAAAATATTTATCTAAAGATGTGAGAGGGCCAAACTGTAATGACTCAGTAGCTGAGTCTATGGTAGCTGATAATGTCTGGAGTGTGCAGTCATAATATTAGACCTGGTTTCTAACTAGGGCCCCATAATGTAAAGTAAAGTGAATTTGCTTAGTCATGTCCGACTCTGCGATCCCATGGATTGTAGCCCACCAGGATCCTCCGTCCATGGGATTTTCCAGGCAAGGGTACTGGAGTGGATTGCCATTTCCTTCTCCAGAGGATCTTCCAGACCCAGGGGTCAAACCCGGGTCTCCCACGTTGTAGGCAGACACTTTACCATCTGAGCCACCAGGGAAGTCCAGGGCCCCATGGGTACTGGTAAAGACAAAAATGAATGAAACATGGTGGATAAATAGGGGGAGTGAGGGAGAGAGAACAAGAGAGAGACAAAACTCTCTTACTCAAGATCTGTAAACAGAAATTCCAAAGCATAATTAAAGAAAAAAGCTAAACCTAAAGTCATTCAATAAAATCAACAGTCAGGAGATGGGTTCACTCCCAAATGTAATAAACGCAATAAACAGAAAGCAATAATTTTCTAAAGACTTAGTTTTAAAATATGTATGTGTAGGATTTTTCAATAGATAAATAATAAAAGCACTTTAAAAGAATAAGAACTTATGATAAATTAGCAGACGTGAAATAAGAATAGACAAACATAAAAGCCAATTTGCCTAGAATTGTAGGCAAATGTAGTTATAGGAATTAAGTCAATAGATGGAATGAATTCTAAAGTAGACATGATTAAAGAGAGAACTAGCGAAGTGGAAAATTGTTCTAACTCTTTAAATCACCCAGAATGCATAATAGACATAAGATACTCAAAATTATCTAATTATGCCATTAAGAGATATTAAAAATGGGTTGAGAAACTTCAGTATACATCTAATGGGAGTTCTAGAGCAAGGGGCTGTAAGAATGACTAAGAAGTGATAACTAAAGAACTACATCCTGAATTTTTCAGAACTGAAAACTTGAAACCTCACATTAAAAGTACGCTCTGCATACTAAGCAGGACAAGTGAAAACCAATCACAATGAGAAACACTCTTTGCAACTAGAAGGCAGAAGACTAGAGACATTTAAAAGCTACCAGAGAGAAGAAATCTCCAAAAGATTATCAACTTTGCAGGCTTCTCAACAGCAACAGTAACAGCTAGAAGATAATGAACTAATGTCTTTAAAATGCTAAGTAATGATAACTAAAACACCACTGAAGATTGACATTTTGGGGCAGACTAAAATAATTTATTTCTATCATACCATATCTATAAGAATTTCTAAAGAGCATCCTTTAGCAGAAAGAAAAGAGAACCCCAAGATAGGATGAGGGTATACTTTTTGGCAAAGTCACTTAACAATGATAATAACAAAATCAATTATTTTCGTAAAGGTTATTCTGAGTCTCTGGAAAATAATAAGAAGTACTAGGTAGCTAAAGTGTGCTAGGAGCATAGTCTTGTTCAAGAAGATGGAAGTGCTGAATATTTTTAACTATAACTTTTTCTCATAAAGCCAAGTAAAAGTGTATATTGTAAATGTATGTATGTATTTATTGAGCACCTGCTATGTGCCAGACACTGATCTAGGCTCTGGGAATAAGACCACTCTGGGGGAAAACTCCTCATTGAGTTTATACTTTAGTAGGAGGAAACTGTATATTGTTAAAAAACAGTAGTATAGCACAAACAGGCTTGAAAGAAATATATTGGTAAATGGGAAAAGATACACTTGAAAAATATGATGGTATGATGAAGAAAAAAACTTGTGTAGCAATATTAAATTCAGATAAAATACTGTTTAAAGTGAGCACTAAAGTATATTTGGCAGCTAGAGCATTTATATAACACCTAACATAGACTTAAAAGTGAAAGATGACAGGATTAGAAGGAAAACTGATGAGCCCACAGTTTTACCATATCTCTGTTGAAACAGATAGGTAGGGACGTACCTGGTGGTCCAGTGGTTAGGAATCGCCTTGCAGTGCAGGGGACATGGGTTTGATGCTTGGTCAGGGAACTAGGATTCCACGTGCTGTAGGGCAACCAAGTCCACACACCACAGCTAAGACTCTGTGGAGCCAAATAAATACATATCCTTAAAAAAAAGAATAGGTAAACGGAAAATTAGGAAAAAACATACACCTGGTTTTATTGCACTTCCCTTTATTGTGCTTTGCAGACACAACAGTTCAGTCGCGTAGTCATGTCCGACTCTTTGCGACCCCCTGGACTGCAGCATGCCAGGCCTCCCTGTCCATCACCAGCTCCCGGAGTTTACTCAAACTCATGTCCATTGAGTTGGTGATGCCATCCAGCCATTTCATCCTCTGTCGTCCCCTTTTCCTCCTGCCCCCAATCCCTCCCAGCATCAGAGTCTTTTCCAATAAGCCAGTTCTTTGCATCAGGTATCCAAAGTATTAGAGCTTTAGCTTCAGCATCAGTCCTTCCAGTGAATATTCAGGACTGATTTCCTTTAGGATGGATTGATTTGATCTCCTTGCTGTCCAAGGGACTCTCAAGAGTCTTCTCCATCACCACAGTTCAGAAGCATCAATTCTTCAATGCTTAACTTTCTTTATAGTCCAATTCTCACATCTATGCATGACTACTGGAAAAACCATAGCCTTGACTAGATGGACCTTTGTTAGCAAAGTAATGTCTCTGCTTTTTAATATGCTGTCTAGGTTGGTCACAACTTTTCTTCCAAGGAGTAAGTATTTTTAATTTCATGGCTACATCTACAGTGATTTTGGAGCCCCCAAAAATAAAGTCTGTCACTGTTTCCACTGTTTCCCCATCTATTTGCAGTGAAGTGATGGGACCAGATGCCGTGATCTTAATTTTCTGAATGCTGAACATCAAGCCAACTTTTTTACTCTCCTGTTTCACTTTCATCCAGAGGCTCTTTAGTTCTTTGTTTTCTGCCATAAAGTTGGTGTCATCCACATATCTGAGGTTATTGCTATTTTTCCTGGCAATCTTGATTCCAGCTTGTGCTTCATCCAGCCCAGTATTTCTCATGATGTACTCTGCATATAAGTTAAATAAGCAGGGTGACAATATACAGCCTTGACGAACTCCTTTTCCTATTTGGGACCAGTCTGTTGTTCCATGTCCAGTTCTAACTGTTGCTTCCTGACCTGCATATAGGTTTCTCAAGAGGCAGGTCAGGTGGTCTGGTATTCCTATCTCTTTAAGAATTTTCCACAATTTGTGGTGATCCACACAAAGGCTTTGGCATAGTCAATAAAGTAGGAATAGATGTTTTTCTGGAACTCTCTTGCTTTTTCAATGATCCAACAGATGTTGGCAGTTTGATCTCTGGTTCCTCTACCTTTTCTAAATCCATCTTGAGGATCTGAGAGTTCTCCTCAGTTCAAGTACTGCTGAAGCCTGGTTTGGAGAATTTTGAGCATTACTGTACTAGTGTATGAGATGAGTGCAATTGTGAGGTAGTTTGAGCATTCTTTGGCATTGCCTTTCTTTGGGATTGGAATGAAAACTGACCTTTTCCAATCCTGTGGCCATTGCTGAGTTTTCCAAATTTGATGGCATATTGAGTGCAGCACTTTCACAACAACATCTTTTAGAATTTGAAAGAGCTCAACTGGAATTCCATTGCCTCCACTAGGTTTGTTCATTGTGATGCTTCCTAAGGCCCACTTGGCTTCAGATTTCAAGATGTCTGGTTGTAGGTGAGTGATCATACTATCATGATTATCTGGGTCTTGAAGATTTTTTTTTTAATAGTTCTTCTGTGTATTCTTGCCACCTCTTCTTAATATCTTCTGCTTCTGTTAGGACATACCATTTCTGTCCTTTATTGAGCCCATCTATGCATGAAAAGTTCCCTTGGTATCTAATTTTCTTGAAGAGATTGCTAGTCTTTTCTATCCTATTGTTTTCCTCTATTTTTTTGCACTGATCACTGAAGAAGACTTTCTTATCTCCCCTTGCTATTCTTTGCAACTCTGCATTCAACTGGGTGTATCTTTCCTTTTCTCCTTTGCTTTTTGCTTCTCTTCTTTTCACAGCTATTTGTAAGCCCTCCTCAGACAGCCATTTTGCTTTTTTGCATTTCTTTTTCTTTTGGATGGTCTTGATCCCTGTCTCCTGTATAGTGTTGCTAACCTCCATTGATAGTTGATTCCATCAGGCACTCTATCAGATCTAATCCCTTGAATCTATTTCTCACTTCTACTGTATAATTGTAAGGGATTTGATTTAGGTCATACCTGAATGGTCTAGCAGTTTTCCCTGCTTTCTTCAATTTAAGTCTGAATTTGGCACTAAGGAGTTCATGATCTGAGCCACAGTCAGTTCCCAGTCTTGTTTTTGCTGACTTTATAGAGGTTCTCCATCTTAGGCTGCAAGGAATGTAATCAATCTGATTTCAGTGTTGACCATCTGGTGATGTCCATGTGTAGAGTCTTCTCTTGTGTTGTTGGAAGAGGGTGTTTGCTATGACCAGTGCATTCTCTTGCAAAACTCTATTAGCCTTTGCCCTGCTTCATTCTGTACTCCAAGGTCAAATTTGCCTGTTACTCCAAGTGTTTCTTGACTTCCTACTTTTGCATTCCAGTCCCCTATAATGAAAAGGATATCTATTTTGGGTGTTAGTTCTAGAAGGTCTTATAGGTCTTCCTAGAACCATTCAACTTCAGCATTACTGGTCAGGGCATAGACTTGGATTACTGTGATATTGAATGGTTTGCCTTGGAAACGAACAGATCATTCTGTCATTTTTGAGATTGCATCCAAGTACTGCATTTCAGACTCTTGTTTTGCAGACACCACAGTTTTTACAAATTGAAGGTTCGTGGCAACCCTGTGTTGAGCAAATCTGTTGGTGCCTTTTTTTCCAAAAGCATTTGCTCACTTCATATCCCTGTGTCACATTTTGGTAACACTTGGATAACAGGCATTTCTCTGAAATATTGCAGATTTGGTTCCAGACCACTACAATAAAGCAAATATCACAATAAAGCAAGTCACACAATTTTGGGGGGTGGGTTTACGTATAAAAGGCTCTCCATGGGCCTCCCTGTTCACTTAGACCCAATGATATTGAAATCAGGCCAACTAACCTCACAGTGGCTGCTAAGGGTTCAAGTGAAAGGAGTTGCATACCTCTCACTTTAAGTCAAAAGCTAGAAATGATTAAGCTTAGTGAGAAAGGCATGTTGAAATTTGAAACAGGCCAAAAGTTAGGCTTTTTGAACCCAACAGCCAAGTTGTGATTCCAAAGGGAAGGTTTTTAAAGTAAATTGAAAATGATACTTCAGTGAATTCATGAATGATAAGAAAACAAAATATCCTTATTACTGATATGAAGAAGGTTTTGGGATCTACATAGATCAGCCAGCCATGGCATTCCCTTAAGCCCAAGCCTAATCTAAGACAAGGCCCTAATTCTAATTCTGTGAGGGCTGAGAGAGATGAGGAAGCTGCAGAAGAAAAGTTTGAAGCTAGCTGGGGTCGATTTCATGAAGTTTAAGGAAAGAAGTCATCTCAGTAGCATCAGAGTGCATGGCAGAGTAGCAAGTGCTGATATAGAAGCTGTAGCAAGTTATCCAGAAGATCTAGCTAAGATCATTCACGAAGGTGGTTGTTCTAAACAGCAGATTTTCGTTGGAGATAGAACAGTCTTCTATTGGAAGACGATGTCACCAGGACTTTCATAGCTGGAGAGGAGAGGTCAGTGCCTGGCTTGAGAGCTTCACAGGGCAGGATGACAATCTTGTCAGTTAGGAGCTAATGCAGCTGGTCTGGTGGCTCAGTGGTAAACAATCTGCCTTCCAATCCAGGAGACGTGGGTTTGATCCCTGAGTCAGGAAAATCCCCTGGAGAAGGAAATGGCAACCCACTCCAGTATTCTTGCCTGGGAAATTCCATGGACAGAGGAGCCTGGTGGGCTACAGTCCATGAGGTTTCAAAAGAGTAGGCTACGACTAGGCAACTGAACAGCAACAAAACAAATGCTCATTTGCCATTCTGAATTATGCTGAATCTTCTCTTCCTGTGCTCTGTAAATGGAACAGCAAAGCGTGGGTGACAGCACATCTGTTTACAACATGGTTTACTAAATATTTGAAGCCCACTGTTGAGATCTACTGCTCAGAAAAAAGAGATTCCTTTGAACATATTACTGCTCATTGACAATGCATTTGGTCACCCAAGCACTCTGATGGGGATGTACAAGATTAATGTTGTTTAATGCCTACCTTCTCGACATCCATCCTGCTGCCCACAGATCAAGGAATAATTTCAACTTTCAAGGCTTTACTATTTAAGAAATATATTTTGGGAGTGGCATACCTCACAGCTTGCAGGCTCTTAGTTTCCTGATCAAGGATTGAACCTAGGCCACCACAGTGAAAGTGCCAAATTCTATCCACTGGACTGCCAGAGCAGTCCCATAAGAAATACATTTTTAGACTGTAACTACCATAGTGATTCCTCTGCTGGATTTGGGTGTTTAAATGAAAACCTGGAAAGGGTTCACCAGTCTAGATGCCATTGAGAATATTCATGATTCAAAGGAAGAGGTCAAAATATAAATATTAGCGGGAGTTTGAAAGAAGTTAATTCCAACCCTCATGGTGCCTTGTGGGGCTTTAAGACTTTGATGGAGGAAATAACACCCAGTGTGGTAGAAAAATAGCAAGAGAACTAGAATTAGAAGTGGAACCTGAAGATGTGACTAAATTGCTTCAATCCCAGGATAAAACTTTAATGGATGAGGAGTTGCTTCTCATGGGTGACATTAAGAAAATGACTTCTTGACATGGAATCTACTCCTGGTGAAGATGCTGTGAGGACTGATGAAATGACAACAGAGGATTTAGAATATTACATAAACTTAGTTGATAAAGCAGAAGCAGGGTTTGAGAGGATTGACTTCAGTTTTGAAAGACGTTCTACTTTGGGTAAAGGATTACCAAACAGTAATTCATGCTACAGAGACATTTTTCATGAAAGGAAGAGTCAATGGGTGTGGCAAACTTCATTATTATCTTATTTTAAGAAATTGCCACTGTCATCCTATCCTACAGAAACCACCCCGATCAGTCAGCAGCCTTCAACATTGAGGCAAGACCCTCCACAACAAAAAGAGTATGACTCACTTGAAGGCTCAAGTGATGGTTAGCATTTTTTAGCAATAAAATATTTTTAAACTTAGATATGAGCATTGTGATTTAGACTCTTATGAGTAGATACTGCATTCTCCATTATAATATAAACATAAGTCTTATATGTACTGGGAAACAAGATAATCCCCATGACTCACATTATTGTGGTATTTGTTTATTGTGGTGGTATGGAACCAGACTTACAGTATCTTTGAGAATTCCTGTATAGAAGATTTGAACAACAGAACTAATAAAGTTGGTCTAA
>SJYQ01005453.1:133727-183301 GCA_006410935.1 Redunca redunca
CTAACAAATAGAGAGTAAGCGTTATTGCTGAGCACACAAGGAGTACTTTAAAAATTGGACTGTGTCCTAAATCACAAAAGAAGTTTCCAAAATATAAGGTAACCAGAATCAAATAGACTACATTCTGTGACTAGTAATAATTTAACTTGAAATCAGCAATAAAAAGAAATCTTAAAAAAAAAACTCACCTGAATAGAAACTAAGATATGTACTTATAAATAACTCATAGGTTAAAGAGGAAGCTTGAAAACAGCCAGCAAAGCAGACATGAAAGGAAGAGCATATTAAATAAAAGAACAGAAACTAATAAAGTGGGGGAAATGATTAACACTTTCCTAATTGTGTATTGTGATAACCAATGATACGATGAGCAAAATTGGCCAAGAAGAATATAGGTATTATCTGAGCCTCTATTCCTATTCATGTTTATTTTCTATATTAGTAACCTTTTTCTTTCAGTTCAGTCACTCAGTCGTGACTCTTTGTGACCCCATGAATAGCAGCACGCCAAGCCTCCCTGTCCATCACCATCTCCCGGAATTCACTCAGACTCACGTTCATCAAGTCCGTGATGCCATCCAGCCATCTCATCCTCTGTCGTCCCCTTCTCCTCCTGCCCCCAATCACTCCCAACATCAGAATCTTTTCCAATGAGTCAACTCTTCGCATGAGGTGGCCAAAGTACTGGAGTTTCAGCTTTAGCATCATTCCTTCCAAAGGAATCCCAGGGCTGATCTCCTTCAGAATGGACTGGCTGGATCGCCTTGCAGTCCAAGGGACTCTATAAAGAGTCTTCTCCAACACCACCTTGAGAAATCTGTATGCAGGTCAAGAAGCAACAGTTAGAACTGGACATGGAACAACAGACTGGTTCCAAATAGGGAAAGGAGTATGTCAAGGCTGTATATTGTCACCCTGCTTATTTAACCTATAAGCAGAGTACATCATGAGAAACTCTGGACTGGAAGAAACACAAGCTGGAAGCAAGATTGCCGGGAGAAATCTCAATAACCTCAGATATGCAGATGATACCACCCTTATGGCAGAAAGTGAAGAGGAACTAAAAAGCCTCTTGATGAAAGTGAAAGAGGAAAGCAAAAAAGTTGGCTGAAAGCTCAACATTCAGAAAATGAAGATCATGGCATCTGGTCCCATCACTTCATGGGAAATAGATGGGGAAACAGTGGAAACAGTGTCAGACTTTATTTTTTGGGGCTCCAAAATCACAGCAGGTGGTGACTGCAGCCATGAAATTAAAAGAAGCTTACTCCTTGGAAGAAAAGTTATGACCAATCTAGATAGTATATTCAAAAGCAGAGATATTACTTTGCTGACTAAGGTCCTTCTAGTCAAGGCTATGGTTTTTTCTGTGGTCATGTATGGATGTGAGAGTTGGACTGTGAAGAAAGCTGAGCACTGAAGAAATGGGCTAGCAAGAAAATTATAGAACTCAGGCTATAGAATATATAGTCATTGTCAAATTTTTAGCAGTATATCTTTTCCATATAATGAGAAAACTATAGGACTGTGTAAGTGCAAATATGAGACTTGTATAATTATTTTACTTTTTATTTAAAAGATTTTAAAGTGGTCTTTAAGAGAAATTTCTATTTATATATTTAAGATATTCTTCTTTCCCTTCTTGTAGGTTACTCAGATGAGTCGTCCAGATCTGATTCTCTTTCTGATGAAATACCTGATGGCTCTCATAGTTGGTATTCCTTCCATTTTTTGGGTTGGAAGCAAAAAGACTTGCTTTGAATGGGCCAGTTTTTTCCACGGTCGTAGGAAAAAAGAGTAAGTTGAAGTAAATTATCATGGTGTTCACAGGCTTCACATTTACATAATTTGGTGTGTGTGTGTTTACTGTGTTGAAACAATTTGGATTTGGAGGAAATATTCCAACAAGATTATAACTTCAGCTGCCACCAGGTGATTAAATCTTAAACCTAAAAACTTAACTCAGAAAAGATAGCCAAGTAGAACCGAGCTTAAGGCCTGTTCCTTACTGATTCAGAATATTTGAGGGAAAGCCAATCTTTTTGTTTTTAAAAACTCCAAATTATAATCTTAAAATTAAAAACTGATGCTTATATATGTATATCCTTATTTTATCTTTTTGACATTTCTGTGATGACTGGTGTTATCGTCTCTGTGTTAAAGATATGAAAACTGATGCACAGAGGGGCTCAGTGCTTGGCTCAAGTCACACGGTGTTAGACGTCCATTCCCAATTGTTCATGGTTCTTCCAGGTTACACCATAAATTATTTAAAGGGATAGCATGTTATTTTACTGAGTCATACACATTAAAGCCAAAATAGTAAAATATTAGCAGATAAAATGAAATATATTAAAGATGTTATTTTAATTCATAGTTGGCCAAATTGCATACTAGAGAGTCATGGTAAAATATAAGATTTGGGCCTATTTGAGGACTCTTTCATTTTTTGACCCCTTAATTAATAGAACAAAATAAGACCCTACAAATATTCACAAAGGAACAGATGACTTCAAGCTTTTTACTAAGTATAAAGCTAATATTTATACTGTATTTGGATTGTCACAAATTCTTAAGTTAGTGGAATGCATAGTCTTATGATTTTATTTAACCTAAGTTACATGGAAAATAAATTTTGGGAAAATGAACTTCTAAAATAGTATTGTGTTTTGTATGGGTTTTTGTATGGTTTTCTTAAAAATACATCTTAAATTACCACATTATCAGAATCTTGTGTTGTCTCAATTATCAGTAATTAGTAGCTTCTGTTACACAGATTAGATTGAAATCTATAAAAATCACAGTTTTAAAATATTCATTCCTAATTACCATATCTGAGACTACTGCTAGTGATATCAGACAATGCATTTCTCCTTTAAATGCAATTTCATTGGGTAGAGAAGGAAAGAAGGTTAATTCAACAATGACAAAAATGTATTTTCTGGGAATTCATCCTTTGAGAAAGACATTAATGAGTAGTTACTATGGGCCATCAAATATTTGGTGATGGCACAGGTTCAATAGCAAACAAAACAGACCAAGTCCTTGATTTCTCTGGAACAGCCTTACTTGGGATATTTATCTGTGTATTCTTTGAAATTTTTAAATGTGTTTTAATCACAGTAAAACATAATTCTAAGGAGAGGGTTTGAATTAGCATTCCTGGTCATTTCTGGGCCGCACACAAGCCATTCTGTCACACAGTAATTCTGTTGTGTTAGAAACTCCAGATGGGGCTAAACTAAACCAACGCTGCCCTTTTGGGGACTCGTCCCAGTTATTTGGGGATCCTGACTGGGCCAGAATCCTTTTGAAACTGGCAACCCTCTCCAGTGTTCTTGCCTGGAGAATCCCAAGGACGGAGGAGCCTGCTGGGCTGCCGTCTGTGGGGTCGTACAGAATCGGACACGGCTGAAGCGACTTAGCAGCAGCAGCAGCAGCAGACCTCCCCAAAACCCTTCCATTCGGCTTTCTGGAACCATGGACCACCCACTTCACTGACTCAGCAAAGTCACTGTGACCCTCCCAGCTGGGACTATGCTCTGGGCTAGAGAGTCACTCCTCCAGGCGTGTGAGCAGCCTACAGCCATTCCTAGCTGCTTGTCTGGTTGAGCCTTTGAGATATGACTAGAGAGTAACCATATAATGGTTTCCAATCCATTGAGCCCACTTAATACTCCAAGCACTGTTCTAAGCGTTAAATCATTCAATCCTCTAGACAACCTTGGGAGAAAGATTATCATTTTACAGATCAGAGCACAGAACCAAGGTTCAATAGCTAGTGAGTAGCAGAACTGAGATTCAAACCCAAGCAGTCTGATTCTAGCCTCTAGTCTTTGCTGTTAACCCACTGAGCTGATGAAAGACTGGCTTCTAAAATTATGCCAATCAAATTAGTGTTCTTTCTCTCAGTGAAGCCACATTTAAGATTGCTTATGCTAATAATTGTGACACGTTGAAATATTTTTAGAAATCTTGTTTTGGAGTTATCTGGGTCACATAACTTCATTTTTCTGGACCCCTGGTTTCTTATTTGTAAAATGAGGAGACAGACCTTCACCATTTGAAGGTAGATTAAATTTTTGGAATGACCAGAAGTCAGTTTGAACCAATTTTTAAAAATAGGTTTAGAAAATAAATTCAGCAGTCCAGAGCAACTTTGGATGTATGTACATGTGCACAGGGCCATTGATGACAGAAGAATAAATGTTGTAATAACTATGTTTGAGTTGTTCTTTCTTCTATCTAGTTTTTGATACTTTCAGGATATATGTAAACATTATGTTTTATCATTACTTTATGATTCACTTTGAAACAGTTAAACTTAAGTTTGATCCCCAACTGTTGTTTTGCTGTATGACTTTTGAAAACTTCTTTAATCCCTTGTGAGATCAGTTTCTTCATCTATAAAATGGGGATCATAATGTTTACTCTTGATGGATACCCCAACCATAGAAGTGTCTGTTCAGGAGTTAATCTCCATAATAAAAACATTATTAAGAAAGATTAACAGAGAATATATGTAAAGTACCTGGCTGCTGCTGCTGCTGCTGCTAAGTCGCTTCAGTCGTGTCCGACTCTGTGCGACCCCATAGACGGCCTCCTACCGGGCTCCTCTGTCCCTGAGATTCTCCAGGCAAGAACACTGGAGTGGGTTGCCATTTCCTTCTCCAATGTGTTGAAAGTAAAAAGTGAAAGTGAAGTCGCTCAGTCGTGTCCGACTCCCAGCAACCCCATGGACTGCAGCCTACCAGGCTCCTCCATCCATGGGATTTTCCAGGCAAGAGTACTGGAGTGGGGTGCCGTTGCCTTCTCCAAAAGTACCTGGCACTATGCAGGTATTCAACAATTATTAGTCTTCTTTGAGTCCTTCTACCCCAGCACTAAAAATAACAATGGCAATAACAGTAGTGATTCTTTTCTAATTTGAAAACTTAGAACATATGCACTTTGTCCATTTATGATCTAATCTTCACATGTCGGAACTTTTTTTTAAAATATTATCTAATTTCAACTTTATGATTCTTATAGTCACTTATTTACCCAAACTGATACACTGACCTTTGCACCTGTTTAATTGGCTCTTTAATTACCATTTTGTTCATCGACATAAACACCTATCTGCTTTTAGCCTTTTAATAGCAGTTAAAAACTTTAGCTCTGGACATAATTCATCCCCTTAATTATTTTTTTCCTAAGCCTTTATTATGTCTGGGACTTCATTGTATGTTTGCTTAAATTAATTTTTCATACGTTTTGTTCTAGTTACAGTCATTCATGTTTATTCAAGCATTAGACAACAGCTTCTGTCGTAAAATCAACTCGTAACCTTAAAACAACTGCTCTTACAAATTAAAAAAATGAGCCTATGCCATGATGAGGCCTCCACTACTTCTGTAAACCATGCAAGAAAATAATATTTTTACTTTATAGTAGTACCGTTGCAATATTTCAGTGATCTCGAGAATGTTAAATTTCTTTAGCCAAAAGGGACTTTTAAAAAATGATGAAATTGTATGCCTTCATTTTATTTGAGGAAAATTAAGAAAAGGGGATAGTGACTTGCCCCAGATCACATATTTATTGATAGAGTTGGAACTAAAATCCTGATTTCCTTATTCTAAGATGAACCTCTTTCCATCATACCAGTTTAGGGGACAGATTGACACAGGTTTTTGGTTTTAGTCTCTCTTCTCTCGACAGTGTTACCTTACTTATGTCCTAAAGACATTGTTTGGAGAGCTTTTTCTCTGAAGAATAACATCAGTCTGTCAGAGTATTGTTTTTGGTCTGTAGGGTTGTTATCTTACACTTAGTATTTTGTTTTCTAGGATAGTGAACGAGAGCCGACAGGTCCTCCAGGAACCTGATTTTGCTCAGTCCCTCCTGAGGGATCCCAATACTCCTATCATAAGGAAATCAAGAGGAACTTCCACTCAAGGGACATCCACACATGCTTCCTCAACACAGCTGGCCATGGTGGATGACCAGAGGAGCAAAGCAGGGAGTGTCCACAGCAAAGTGAGCAGCTGCCACGGCAGCCTGCACAGGTCCCGTGACGGCAGGTGAGTTACCGGCAGCTCAGTTTATCTCCCGTGCTGAGTTAGAGTCACATGGCATCCGAGGAAGAGCAGCCAGTTCTGAAACAGAAGTTGATCTTATTAACCTTTCTGAACTCTGCTAGGTTCAGTTGTCCCAGATTATGGTCAGACTTAATGCCAGTCAGAGGAGTCTAGATGTGATGCGGTGAGCAATGTGGAGTCATTACACATCAGAGAGAAGGCAGAGTAAAAGTGGTTATTTTAGTAAGATTAACTTAACAAACAATTATGGAATACCTACTATGTCAGACATTGTGTGAGTCTCTGGGAATACAAAACTGATTTAGGCATGATCTTTGTTCTTAATAAGCTCAAGAAAAATAGGGTAGTCATTATTTGTGTTGTAGTTGAAAGCATGGGGTCTAGAATAATAAGCCTCAGTTTCCTCATCTGTAAAATGGAAATAGTAATAGTGTCTGTCCCTTTAGCAGTGTTGTAAAAAAAAGAGATAATATACCTAATTGCTCAGAACAGTGCCCATCTCAGTAAGTGCCTGTTATCAACTTTTATTATCAATATGATAAGGTAATAATTAAAGTAAAATACAAATACAATGGTATAGTCCAGAGGTTGTCAAATTTTTCTATGAAGAGAAAAATAACTAATATAATGAATATTGTATTATAAATGAAATAACGTATAAATACCTTTAGGCTTTGTGGGTCACATGGTCTTTGTTGGCACCATTCGTTTCTGCTGTTAATACCATGAAAGCAGCCATAGACAGTATGCAGTCAAAACAGGAGTGGCTGTGTTCCAGGAAAACTGCTTACAGAGATAGGAAGGGGCCCGAGTTGACCAGCAGGCCGCAGTTGGCCAACCCCTGTTTGGTAGCATGGACAAGGGGGTGATTAAATCTGGTGGGGAGGAGGTAGGAGAGAGCTTCACAGAGAATGTCTGAGAGGGGGCAGGATTGCTTTCTTGTTATATTTGATGGTAGAGACGCTAGAATTAGCATCCTCTTAGGAGCTCTGCAGTAATTCAGTTAAGAGATGATGGAAGTTTATGAAAGAACAGTGACAGTGCCAAGAGAGTAAGAACTGATATGAAAGATATTTAAAAAGAAGAAATGATAGGAGTTGGTGATGGATTAAAAGCAGTTGGAGAGAAGGAATGCGCCAAAAGAAATTTTTTTTCAGATTTCTAAGCTTGGGAAACTGAAAGAATGAAAATTATGATGCCTGAAATTCTCTGTGTCTCCATGGCTGTCCTGTATTCTTCCAGTCTCATTCCAGCCTTTCTTTCAGTCTTCCCTGTCCTTGTCATATAGGATGTGATTCCTAGACGTACTTTCTTGTTAGACCTTCTTGTTTGTCCTCTCAGCTTGCTTGCTTTTGCCGTCTAACTTGGTCAGCTACTTAGGTTTTGAAAAGGAGCAGCCTTTCTTTAACTTTGACATGTCTTCTATCTTGTATCCGTTTCTTTTTATTTTCTAACTTGCCAGATTTTTGAAATATTTTCAATATTTCCTTTCTACCAATTCCATCCTTCTTTCCTTGTATTTCTGGTCTTTTTCACCTTCTTATCCAACTTCTAACATAACCAGTGACCTGTTTTTAAACCACCATCTAAGATCCTTTCTCTTTCCTGCCTTTTCCTTTCATTCAGCACTCCTAAGTGAAAAGCATTCTTCTAGGTGCTAGGAACGCAGAGATGGAAGACAAAAGAGTAGTAGGTATGATAAAATCATATACAGTGTGCTTTGCGATTCCAGAGAAGAAAGCCTTTTAAGTCACTGTGGAAAGTCTCGTCCACAAACAAGGTGGTACTTTAGTTTGACTAGGGTACAGAGGAGGCAGTTGGAAATCTCAGACAAGGAGACAGCACACACAGAGGCAAGGAGGATGAAAAGGCATCTAGGCATCAGGGCCGCCGTAGGAGGTGCTGAGGTCGGGGTTTCCCCCAGAGCAGTGAGAAACCATTAAAAGACTTTGAGCACTGGGGTGATGAAGTCAGATTCGCGCTTCAGGAAGACAGCCTTGACAACAGCATGGGATAGGAGGTGGTAAGTAGGCCCAGTTGGGAAGTTTCTAGAGTAAAATTAGAGCTCTTAACTTAAAACACTCATAGAACGAGAGGAAACCAGAGAGTCTTTCAGAATACCTGCCTCCATGAACTGCTAGCTCCGACTGGCGCTAGTGGTAAAGAACCCACCTGCCAACGCAGGAGACGTAAGAGACATGAGTTTGATCCCTGGGTTGAGAAGATTCCCTGGAAGAGGAAATGGCAATGCATTCTTGCCTGGAGAATCCCATGGACAGAGGAGCCTGCCATGGGGTCACAGAGAATTGGACATGACTGACGTGACAGCATAGCATGGCTCCATGAACTGACTTTCAGCAGTATTTGGTATTTGACATTATTAGCCTCATCCTTTTCAATTAGGAATGAACAGTTATACTACAGCTCTTATGCATGTGGCATTCTGTGTATTAAGAGATACATAGACGAAAGCTAAAGTATAATTTCTGCTTTCCAGGAGAATAGAGCCTTACAGGAAAGGCAGCACATATACATAATAACCAGTTAAAAATAGTTCAAGCTGCCGCTGCTGCTGCTCAGTCGTTTCAGTCTTGTCTGACTCTGCGACCCCACAGACCACAGCCCACCATATAATTGACACTGTGAGTGTTAGAGTGTTAGTGTCAGTGTTATAGAACTTCAGATGATCAGACTGGCCTCTCTGAAAATATCTCAGAGGAGATAACTAGGGTGAGCAAATGGTAATATAAGTAATGAGTTCATATTGAGCAGAGAATTTCTGAAGGGAGTTAAATATATGAGAATTTTAGCTTATGTAATCTAAACGAAATTAAAGTTTAGGTAAGAAAGCTTATAATCTTTAATATAAGGTAGTGGTAATTAAAAAGCTGTGAGATGGAATTCCTTAAAGCTTAATAAAAAAGGACATACCAAGAACAAGATCATCAGTCATCATCAGTTCAGTCACTCAGTCGTGTCCGACTCTTTGCGACCCCATGGACTGTAGCACGCCAGGCTTCCCTGTCCATCACCAACTCCCGGAACTTGCTCAAACTCATGTCCATCGAGTAGGTGATGCCATCCAACCATCTCATCCTCTGTCGTCCCCTTCTAGGAGAAGAACATGATACAGTAATGAAAACAATACAGTAAGAATAGCCTAGCATGCTTATAAACACATGAAGGTCTCTATGAAAGTTTAGTGCCATGGAAACTAGGGGATAGCGCATGACCTCCTGTGATGGCCTTTCTGTCTCTCTGCTTAATTAAAATCACACTTATCCTTTAAGTTCTGCCTAATTCCCATACCATGGCAGCTAATTAATTGCTTTTTAAACACTCTTTGAGTGTGACCTATTTTCAGTACAGTTTTTTTTTTCCTCAGCTAAGTTTGCAGTTTCTGGAGAATGAGAACTTGCTGGCAGATATCTGTATATCCCTTGACAGTATCTAGCCCTGTGTTGTTCTTTAGTTGCTAAGTCATGTCCGACTCTTTGCGACCCCATGGACTGTAGCCTGCGCGGCTCCTCTGTCTATGGGATTTTCCAGGCAAGAATACTGGAGTGGGTTGCCATTTCCTTCTCCAGAGAATCTTCCCAACCCGGGGATCGAACCCATGTCTCCTGCTTTGGCAGGCAGATTTTTTATCACTGAGCTACAAAGGAGGAAACAAATAAATCTGTCAAACAACTTTAAAAGTAATTTGGGCGTGCCATCTCATGGATACTTCTTTCTGCATCAGTCGGTTTTTAAGTTTACACGTTAGCACTCTCTTTTGGCCATGGTTTTCTCATCATCTCATGTTATCTTGGCTGGGAGATTACACATATGCACACATATCTGCTTCTCAGTACTCACTCTAGTCCAGATTCCTTGACGGATAATTACTGATCTCAGTGCTATGTAAAACAAAATAGACTTAGGTAAATATACCTACACATATATATCGACTTCAACGAATAAGTAATTGGTAGATAGATGAGAGGATGTAGAAAAGGAAATGGATGAGTAGCTGGGTGGAATTTGAGAATGAGTGGTTCGTTTGGTAAGTGGGTGACATTTTACTGCGTAGTTGAGTCTTGATTATCCATGGGCAGGTGGTTCATGTACTAGAATTTTGTGAATAACCCTATATTTCACTTAAATAGACATAACTCAGTTTTTTCTATGAAAAAGGTGTACTTTGAGTCTTATTCACTAAACTTAAAGATTTAGGTTTCAGTTTTAGAAAATGTGATTCATATTTTTAATTACTTTGATATCATCACATTTTGCTTTTTTCATTTGCCATATTTACATGAATCAGATACTTATGAAGTCATTGAGAGGTAAAAGTTCTCCAAATTAGCTAGCAAGTCATAGAAAAATTTTCAGTTTAGGGCAATAATTATTATGTAAAATAATTATTAACTAGAATAACATGCTTACTCTATTTTCATTATTTTAATTTGCAACATTGTAATTATTTAATCAAAACTTACAAATCAAATTTAAAACCGTTATGTTCTGAATGTGAAGTCTTTTAATAAGTAAAAATTAAATGCTCTTTTATCCATTAACTTGAGGAAATAAAAAAATATTCTAAAGGTAGTTTTTCATTCTTAAATTTCCTTTTTTGCTTTACTCAAACGGGAGAAGAAAGANACACCAGTAGGTGGTCTTCAGCTGTTCATGACTAGTTCTTTTGATGACTTTAAAAAAGGAAAAACCTGCTACCTCCTTTTTATTTTTAGAAATACTACTAAAACTTAATTTATTAATTATATTTGGTTGTTTTCTTTGATTTTTGTTATTCTAAATTAAATGCTTTTTACAAAACTGTGTATAGTTATACGGGGGCTTTCCTGGTGGCTCAGTGGTTAATAATCCACCTGCAGGGCAGGTGCCACAGGAAACACAGTTCAGTCCCTGGGTCAAGAGGATCCACTGGAGGAGGGCATGGCGGCACACTCCAGTACTCTTGCTTAGAGAATCCCATGGACAGAGCAGCCTGGAGGGCTGCGGTCCACAGGTCACACACAGAGATGGACATGACTGAGCGACTTAGCGTGCACACATATATAGTATATATGACTGGGAGTTTTCTTAGCTCTAATGGGGACTCAGTGAATCAGAATTGCAACAACAGAAAATTTTAACAGGTCCCCCTGCTGCCTTTCAAGATAAATAGAATGATGGAGAGGACAGCCTGCAAGGAGCAATGGCACCCAGTTGACACACTCAAAAGCTGCATCTTGGGGAAGGGATAAGGAGAGAATTTTCTCCTGAGGGAACATGGGTTACAAAGTATTAGGAGGTTGTTCGTTGTGTTTAAGTCGATGTAGCTTTTATCCTGACAGCCTCAAGCCCTAATGAAAAGTAAGACCATTTACAGGTAGTTAATTGAGCTATTAACTGGGCTCTCTGGAAGGAAGCTGTCCACACTTAGCATCATCATTGCTTGCCAACTCCCTCACTTTTTTAAGGTTCCACTAATTTCTCCTCTAATTTCATATGCTCCCTTTTCCACTCCCAGGGTTGTAGTGAAATTGGAGTTTGCTGTACCATGACTATCACCATTCTTCTAGATTGCCTGGGACAATGCCGTATTTCTTCTGTTCTTATTCTTCCTCTCCTGGGACCCACCTCACAACCCAAAACTTATTTGAATGAGAAAAGTATCCTTACTTAGCGTAGTTCTAGATCAGTTGGTTCTGCTTAACTTCAGCTTCTATCTTTTTGCAAGGCAGCTCTTAATTCTGAGCCTAAGTAGTAGATTTTTTCTCCCTTTTGTTTGGCCACTTGAATAATTCAACAATGTAAATCATTAAATTATTTTGTGAATCAGTGTTATTTTCATGAAAAACTTGAGTGTTATTTTCTAGTGTGTTCTGTTACCTCCCGCATTAGGTACACTCCCTGCAGTTACAGAGGAATGGAGGAGAGACTACCTCATGGCAGCATGTCGCGACTTACAGATCACTCCAGACACAGTAGTTCCCATCGGCTCAATGAGCAGTCACGACATAGCAGCATCAGAGATCTCAGTAATAATCCTATGACTCACATCACTCATGGTACCAGCATGAATCGGGTTATTGAAGAAGATGGAACCAGTGCTTAAATTGTCCTGTCTACGATGGAAAATTTGTGCTGTTTAAAAAAGCAGATTTTATGCTTTGCCTTTGCATGACTGATTGCTGTAACTCAGTTATGATGCTTTCAGTCAGGTGCAGATTGTGTCCATTGAGAAGTAAATTTTTGCTTTTTATATTGCATCAAACTTGGAACCTCAAGGCATCCAAAATGCTAAGAATGATATCATCACATAAATAATTCTTATTTCTAGGTTATGAAAAATAATTATTTGTCTGGTAAGCATTTTTATAAACCCACTTGTTTTATATTTGGAGAAATCCTAAATGTATGATGACTGCTTTATAGTGAACTTTCGTATAATATCAACTAGTTGTGAGGTAACATTCTGGTAGTTCTGTTAATAAAACAAAATTTCAGAATTAAAGAAATTTTCTATGCAAGGTTTATTTCTCAGATGAATAGTAGGACTTTGTAGTTTTCTTTCCACTAAGTGAAAAAGAACTGTGTTTTTAAACTGTAGGAGAATTTGATAAATCAGCAAGGGAATTTTAGCTAATAGAATATAAAATCAACTGAAGAATCTGATTAGTCTACTGAAGACTCTTTTGAAATTCTGTCAAAATAGTCTTTATCCAGAGAAATACAGGAGTAGGATTAGCAACAAAGTAAAAGCAGAGATGGGCATTTTTTTCTCAGTAATTGTGCTGTTTTTATTACTTTTGTAAATATTACTTTTACTGGCTGTGTTTTTATATTGATAACTTATCCATATGCATGATGGAAAATTTTTACTTTTAGCCATTTTTTCCCATGTAGTAGTATTGATTTGTAGAGAACTTCATGTTCAGATATGTTCTATGGAAGCATGTAATAAGATAAGCATCACACACTGTAAGCCTTTTCGTAGTAACCATAGTTACAAACAGCAAAGTGTTTCCTCTGTATCAGTTATTGTGTTTTCTGCAGTGAGATGTAATCTTGCCAAAGCTGCCAGATGTTGGTATCCAGGCCCCTCCTATCGGTGGACTTGTTCGCACTCGCATTGCCCAATAGCCAATAAGCTACAGCTTTTGCCTCACACCTTTATCTTCAGGTTCTGGGTCATTCTTGTTTACAGCTGAAATATATATATAACCCGAGTCCACAGTGGTGATTAATTTGAGATATTTGAAATTCATTGTAGCTTAATGAAGCATGATTAGTCCTGCTGTGAAGTATCTTTTAACTTTTAAAATATCAACTCAACAGTTTTTGACATTTTGTCTTGTAATATTTAAATAACTTATAATAAAAATTTTAAACTTTATTAGGCATGATAATGATCAGAAGGGAAAGAAAAATTCTGAAAAATGCTGGATGTGTTATGTAGACAAGCATATTTAGACAAGCCATCCTCAACCCTGACTACAGATAAGAATCACTCGGGCAGTGCCCAGCACCTTCCTCTCACTGAGATGAGGACTGGTAGTTTTGTAAAAAGCTTCCCCAGTGATTCTAATCTGCTGCAGGCCTCACTGCAGGCTGTTTGAAACTAACTTGCTCCTGCTGATAATATGATGGCATCACATTATATCATGTGAAAACCTAGCTGGACTCAATGTTAGGCTTTTATATCTATTACCTGATTGATCTACAACTGGAATTCTGGACCCCACTCCTAAAAATTAGTACTCAGTAAGTCAAAGGTGATAATAGTAGGACTTTAAAAATCTGTCATCGTACAAATATTAATATCATAGGTGATTCTTATGCAGATATCCAAGAATCAGACTTTAAAAAATGTTCTAGACTCCAGAGAGGTCTGGCTTTGCCATGTGCTAGTTTTTGACCTTTTACAAGTTAATTTCTCTGAGCCTCAGTTCCCTTATTTTTGAATGAAGATGGAAAATAAATACCTACCTCACAAAGCTGTCAATAGGTATCAGATGAAAAATCATGAAAGCTGAAAGCTCTTTGAAAACTTTTTACTGTTATGAACTAGAAGGGATTAAGATTATTGAGGACTTAAGATATTTGTTTGAGGGCTACCATAGTGGCTTTGACATGTGTTTGAATTCATGTGGACTTTTTCCTCTGCTTTTTTAAAACAAAATGTACCAAGAAATTTGGTGTTGGAAAAGCTTTCATCGGGCACAGAAGTCAGTGGATCAAATAATAATTTGTTTGCCTGTCATGTTTTTTTCTTTCAAAGTACATATTTCTTAATATTTATTATTAATTCTTCATGAGATATTTGAACATTTGGCTCACATGCTTTACTTTTTCCTCCATCCTCATTGTCTCTATTCTTGAAACTGGAGTTAATACTCAGGACAAGTAGCGTCTGAATTCCCTCACATCTGACAGTAGACCTTAACTCTGAAGATCAAATTGGTAACAACTCATTTATAAATAAATCAGTAATTCATGAGGCTTTTGTCTGAGAATTTCTCCTGAGAACAGCATGAAAGACCAAAACAAACATTCAGACACAAAAATAAGTTACCATAGAAGGTACCAGTTTGAGCTCAAAGATGCTGTCATTCATTGCCATCTGCAGTATATCATCAATTGCCAAAATGTTAATTGATTTCTTTGTGGGCCAAGCATAGACAGCTAAGTGAACATCAATATGAAAATCTTAACCCTGTGCTTCCTGATTTTTAAATATTCTTTTGTATCTTCTCTGTTAAACTGTTGATATATTTATAAATGCTTTATTGGCCTTTCAGTTACTTTCACTATCTTAGTTTTGCTTCACAGAATTTACTTAATATTGTTAATCTGTCATTTTAAATAACAGTATTTAGTTTGGGTTGTGTTATTTATCAAACTAGTGCTCCGAATTAAGACTTTTTTCTTTAAAGAGACAGTTGAACTACAACAAAACAACAGTTTCAAGTCTCAACTAGCTTAAACCACCTTGAACAAGTCCGGACAGCTTTCTTACCATATGTTTAACTTGTGTTGTGATTGGCAGATGATAATGTTCAGTATTTTATTTGTTCAGTTGACAACTGAGAAAATAATAGTTCTCTCTAAAATGTTAACATATAACCAAAAAGTTTTCAAAAAGTACTCTGATTTCAGCAATATTGTGTTGCATTTTTTCAGTGATTAAAGCAAACAATTCAAAACGATATTAAGCTCGAAACAATAATTAGTTTCAAAGAACAGTTAATAACTCAGCAACTAGAAGAGGGCATGGTAGGTTTTCAATTAAAATATTTAAATAAATGAATGTTATGCAACTCACGTTAGTCATGATAATCTCAGTTCAAAGAAATTTGAGGAGTCTAAATTTAAGCTAAGTGAAACAAGTCTCTGCTTTACTGGAATAATATGTGGCAAGTAATAATTGATTAATTGCACCAAATAAAGTCTATTTCTCCTAGAGTAACAGCTCATATTACTATTTTAGTTAAATATATATACAAACTTATGCTAACACTTTATATTAATTTTAAAAGGTGAACAGCAGTTTTTAGAAGTAAGTAGGTTCTTGTTGGTTTTATGTGAAATTAGATCTTTGTATACTAGTTGGGTGAATGAATATTCAAGTAAACCTTTATTAATGATAATTTTCTTTTTCTAAAACTGTTTCTTGGAGCAGATTTAAGAAAATTCTAAGAATCTCTTCAAATGAGGAAAATTAACTACATTTTAACCTACCTCATTAGTTTCTTTGTGATAATAGCTGGAAATAACTGAAGTTGTAACTTTATTGGTGTAGACTATATCCCCATGAAATAAAAGGAACTACTTAAAGTTTTTTTGATAAAATAGTGGATCATTGGCTGGAGCTTAGAAAATGTTAACATACCAAATTTTCACTATGATGATATTTATATTGCTTTTGACATGCCAAAGGTATATTTATATATGACATACTTGGATGACTAACATAGTCTAGTGTAATGAAAATTGCCCTGGGCTTGGAATTCAAAAGACCTATAATAATGATGTAAACTGAACAGGTCATTTAATTTCTCTTTGTCTCAATTTCTTTGATGTAAAGTGAGGATAAGGTAATTTGGGGCTCTGCTTTACAGGACATTGTGAGGATCAAATGAGCTAACAAGAATTATAGTGCTCTTTAAAAAACACTGATAGTATTTGTTTTTGTTAGAATTTGGGGCTTACAGAAAGCAAGCATAGTGGTATTGAGCAGTAAAAACAGAACAGGCGGTTAGGCCAGTATTGACACAGTCTTCAAATCAGCAATCCAACTGACCCTTTAAAAATGAGATTCTTTTTCGAGAATGATTGTGCCCTTAGATGGTATTGGCCCTTTATTATATGTTATACCAGAATATGCTCTGAAAATTTATATGGTTGAATTTATAGGTCACTTTCAAAAGAAATTTGGGGATATCCATTATATGTCTCCTTTGATATGGAATGATACAACTACATTAGTTTGGCAAGAAAAATATAAAGAGAAGTGTAGGCCCTGTTAACTTTTGAGGTCTTTCATATCCCTAATTACTTCCAATTAGGAACAATTCTTTTTTATTAGTGATTACTGTAACTTATTGGTTTTCATCATGGCAAAACTTTAAATTTTAAATGATACTATTATATTTGTATGTATAATTTTTTAACCTGCGTAAAGTAAGGATTTCTCCATTCTTTTCCACACATAAACACACAAAAGGGCATTTTTATAGAACCTAGATGTACAAAGGAACTCACGATTCTTTTAAACTACCTTTATGCCTTTTTACAACTAAGGAAAGGTGTTTATGTTTAATTCAGCTATGTTTCTTAGTAGCTGTATGATTTTATACATTATTCTTGTGTCATTTTTATGTTTTTTATGAAAAAATTATGTTGACATCTCTTCATATTTTAATTCACTTCAATTCTGTTTTGTTCCAATTATATGATTTTTGAAAAAGGAATGGGAAAACTAAGCAACCTTTACCTGCCATCTTATTGTAATTACTCTCCTGGATTTTTTCCTAACTTAAATTCTATACTTCCTTAATAGCCAAATTGATAGGATTATAATCATTTCTCTCAAGATCTGAAGTCTTCTGGGAAAGAGAATATTAAGGTTTATCCAGAACCAGCCATCTTTGTAGACATTCCTATTTGGTTGATTTATAAAGATTTAATGCAGTAAGTTAATAAGCATATTTCTTATTCTGTGATCTCTAATTAGAAAGTAACATTTTTGTTGCCATAAAGATAAAAGAAAGTAAATTTTCACTTACATTTTAGTCAAATCCCATGCCAGTACAACATTACCTCCTATAAAAGAGAGTAGTTCAATCTACTTAAATGTATTAAGAATGGTTTCCTTCAGAGTTTTTTTTTGTTTTTAGTAATCACTTTTCTCAGGAAATCTGTTTGTCCTTTCTTGGACATTTTCACTGTCGGGATAGCATTGTTTAGAATTTTTTTTTATCATTTCATTGGTCACTGTCAGCAGTTTTCCCTGATCAAGAGAAGCAAGTATTTACCTTAGAGTAATTCAGATCTTGAAAATTCAGTGTTTTGTTATTTTCATAATTACTGTTCATTAATAACATTAATTTTTATAAGACAGTGATATTTTCAAGCTTGTTATCATATTTCCTGCAGTAGGATGAACTATATTTTTATTATAGCCCTGGGATTTTTGTTGCATAAGTCAGCTTGTTTGTATTGCTAACTGGCAAGTATTTAATTGTGTGGACAAGCTATTGACAAAAAAAAGAACTTTGGAGCTTAATAGTTTCTTTTTTCTAAATTGGCAGATTTTTTGAATGCTTAGTAAAAATACATTCTGTTAGTTTTTAAATCTGACAGAACTTTGTGTCAGAGGGCTGATTTGTAGTGTTGCCTCTATTTTCAAGGAGCTGTGGAACTTTGCAATTTTATCTCAGTTTAACCATCTGTAAATGAAAGAAAAAGGGGTAGACCAGGTCATGTCTCAGATTCCACCGGTCTCTGGTTTGGTTATCCCTTGACTATTTTATAATCATTATCTTATTCTTGTTATTCCTTCCATGAACTCTGTATACTAGATCAGCCTGCAGTGTTAATGCAAGTTGCACTTAAACTGATAGGATTCAGCTTTGTTGCTGATTTTGTTTTTCAGTCTTGATTTTAGGTAATTTTAAAGGAGGAAAATTATATTACAGATTGTAAAAGTAAAAAAAAAAGGTTACAAATAATCGACATGACCTTTTTTCCTCCCAAGGGAAAAATCTCCTAAGGAACCAATATAAGCACCTTAAAACTGCTGTACAGAAAAAAATAACATCTAAAATTTTGTGGTCTTTGTTCTCTTAAATATGAGCATAGCTACTTAGGCTAAACTTTTAAACAAAATGTATTAAGGTAAAATTAGTAACAAAGCATATAACAGTTATATGGCCCATATAACTAATTAAAAAGCTATTGGGTTTGCTGACATGAAAATAAAGTACAAAAATAATTGAGGACTGGATTAAAATTTGTCTGTCCATTAATTACCCGTAAGCTGAAATCTTAGATTCTTTGCATAACTCCAGTTGCCAGATTGCCACAAGCAAGTGAATGTCCTGCTTTAAAATATCCTTAGAGATAAATGTGGTTTCTTTGTTTTTATTTTGTTCAGCTCTGCAGATGTTTCTGTAAAGCCTCCTTCTGTAATAAAATGTAGAGATTCTATCACTCCCGTCTCTCGACAGAGTTCTCTTGTAGATTTATTGATGATTACGTTCTCTGAGAACCAGGCCATAGAGGTTCCTGTTACGCTTGAAGACCATTGTCTTTGTTCTCATTGTCTTCACTAACTGCTATCAATCTCTTGAACCCTTGGTCTGTAGATTTACAATCTAGGTGCTGGGTTTGGTGTCTGGTGGGTAGAGAATGATGGAAATGGATACAGGAAGGTGCACTGGTTTCTGATGTAGTTTGTTTGGCTGTGCTTGATTCCTTGTCTTTGGTCAGTTCACTGGATCGGGCAGCTCTCCTGACATGAAGTTCAATTAGTGTCTCTCATTCACACATTGCTATATTACAGTGTTATATTAACCACCTGTTAAGAACCACCACAACTTTCTTTTCAGTTCTCTGACTCTGTGTGTTTTGCTATTATATTTGTTAAACCTTGAGTCTGAGGGCTAAACATTTCATTGAGTACTTTCTGGGTTTTGATAATGGGATATTCTAAAAGGTAAAACAGATAATCCTAGGGTGGTTTAATTTATATTTAGCCATCCACCATTTTTGTGTTTTTCTAACTGATCCCTCCCCAGTTTTGAAAATTAAGTTTATAAATATCTTCTGTCTCTCCCTTAGCCCTACATCAGATAATCTTTCTTTGAACTACTCTTGTTGGCAGAAAGGATTAATATGAAATAATTCTGTGTTTCTGAGACAAGATCAACACAGTAATTCTTTACATTGAGCTGAGGTGAACATATATTTGAAAATGTTGGAGTTTCTTTATATGTGAACTTAAAATTAATTTTTTTAATCATGAAAAGGACTCTCTGATTTGAAAACATTAGTTTGGAAGTTCTCTTGTTATCAGGTGCTATTTCTACCTTAGCTGTGAATTATCATAATAAATCTGAATTCTTTATCTTTCATCTTTTTAAAAAAGTTAATGCCTCTAGAATGATCCCGTTTCACAAATCTTTTTTTCCCACAAATCTTTAATACCGACTTCAAACAACTTTTCTGCTTTTATTTTCAAATGCCAGACTCTGTTTTTAAGTTTTATTTTTTCATTGAAGTTTAAGCATATTACATATGTGAAGAAGTGACTGCAGTTTAAACATTTACTTTGGCATGATAAAGAGAGCTACACCATCCATAATTGCTTTCTGCCATTACCAGAAAGAAAAGTTCGTTTGACACTTAAAAGCTGTTAAATTGTCTTATTTTTATTTGAAAGAGCTATGGAAGCTGTTTCTTCTCATTTAAACTTTTTAAGAAAATGTCAACTTTGCTGTATTTTAATCTGATAGTGAGTTAGGATTATTTATATAAGTATATATGTCTACAGTTTATCAGAAAAGTGAAGTTGTTCAGCCTTTGTGACCCCATGGACAGTAGCCCACCAAGCTCCTCCATCCATGGAATTTTCTAGGCAAGAGTACTGGAGTGGGTTGCCATTTCCTTCTCCAGGGAATCTTCCCAACCCAGGGATTGATCCCGGGTCTCCCACATTGCGGACAGATGCTTTACCATCTGAGACACCAGGGAATCCCACAGTTTATCATAGTTAATAGTTATTTCACTTTCTGTAATATATGATACCTGAAGCTCGCATTTAGTTAATGTGAGTGGGTTTTTTTTGAGCCCCCTTTTTTGTTTTGTCTGTTATTTTCTTAGTGTTGTACATTATTGTATATGTTAGGTTATCATGGCCATCTTAGTAGGAGGCTCTTGAGTAGATGTGTTTTTTTTGTTTTTGAGAATCAGCCCAAGGAGATCCATATTACGTGGCCATAGCTGGGTAATATTATTCTGAGCTATAAGTTGCTGGTTTTGTTATCAAATGTTAGCAGTTTCATAATACATATTCAAGAAACAACCAAACTAAAGATCTTTTAGAAGAGATATTTTAACTTCCCAATTCAACTCTTTTAACCGACCTACCAGAGGCTTTATGAAGATTCAAACTACAGCTAACCAGAGGCCTATCAAGAAAATTCTGCTTTGTTTTGCTGTTAAATTGCCCAGTTTTCAAAGGTATTTAATCAAAATGACTTCAGTAATTGAAGCAAATATCTTTTGGGAATGCTTAAGTTATGTAAGTTTTTTCATTAAATCTGTGTATGGTTTTTCAGCTTTCATTCACTGAGATATTGTCATATATCAGAGGATTAGTCTGTAAATATCATTTGAAGGCAAAATACCCCCTGCCAATATCTAATATGGACTCAATTTTGCCAGCTATAGAATTTTGTCTTCTTAGTATGCATTCTAAAATAATAATATTATGTTATGTAACCAACAGATTTGCCTAAACATGCCATTTTAAAGATTTTCTTTATACCTGTGCTTCAAGTTATAAGAATTAAAATGTATGAGTATAAAAAAGGATATAAAAATGAGAAGCTCCTATATAGGAAATCCCCAATTTTAAATAGAACTGTGTTTTGAAAGGTTGCGGATTGGGTTGTTCCAAAGTCAGACTACATCTCCTCATATATATAATATTATAAATAATAAAGGTAGCAGATAGCCAACAAGAGCTGACCTAATGCTCTCCAAAATTAACCTAGGGGTCTTGGTTTGGAATAAAGTGTTCGTGACTATAGCCCTTTCACTTGTTTTAAAAAAAAACAAATACATTGTTATTACCACAGATGACTATCAATTAGTAGAATAAATATTTAGCTTTTAAACAAAAGTGGAAATAGTTAAATCAGTGTTGGTGAAACTGTTTTGAGACAAGAGATTTCATTTAGGTGACTTAAGTTGGGACTCTGCTCCTCTTTGAAGAGCCCATGTGATGACTGAAAGTGCTGTGTGTTTTCAGTGACCTTGAGGAAGGGAGCCAGTCATTTCCTCTTAAGGGTCGTAAGTAGGGGCCTTGCTGATCTCATGCTTTTCAGTTCAAAAACTGGAACATCTTAGATATCCTTCACCCACATTGTTCAAAGGCTGTCTATTTCAGGCTCCATCTACCCTACCTTCAGCTGAGCCTGTCTTCCAGCTCTGCTCCCTCATACTAAATTTACAGGTGGGCAGTCTCCATTCTTGTTCTTTTTTTAAAAAAAGTCTTTACTCATTTTACTGTTATGAGAAATGACCACCACCTTCTTTTTTCAAGAAATGTAAAGGTAGAAGAGATATTCCTCTTCCATTATTTTTAAAAGCTATTGTTTTTGAACTGCTGGCACTTGGCAGTTTAGTTTTTAGACCCTAATCTGAATTAAGTTGATGGAGGTGATCCTAAAATTGATCTGAAGTTTTAATCTTGCTTTACCATTTAAGCATCTGGTTGGAAACTGTGCTGATGAAGATTTGTATTTTGTGGCATTGGTTCTTCATGTTTCTTTATGTATTTAAAATCGATCATTAATTTCCAAACGAGTGGAGAATTTACTGTTGTTGAGCTATATAGAGGGCAAGTGTGCTTGATTAGAGCATGAACTGTACTTTCACATTAGCTGATGTGCTTTGCACTCTGCTCTTGTAGATTTATTTTGTTTACAGTAGACTGATGTCAAGTTTTTGTAAATGTTTTTACTTAGCACTTTAACTGTGAGTGTACAAACTGATTTTAAATGTAGTGGTTGTATATTTTGGTTATAAATTGGAAATTTGTAATAAAAATTAAATGATTTGTTCTCTATTTTGTCATCAGTACCTGATTGAGTGTAATTTTCTATATTATCTACACTGCTATTTTAAAATTAGGTTTCATAGTTTGTTTTTCTAATTAATAATTTTTTCATTCACAGTAGCATAGACTCCACAGTAACCTGGAATATAGATACATCATTCTGTATCATATCTCTGGAATATAGATACATCGTCCTGAATGCTATCCCATCTCTATTCATTATTATATCCCCATGCATACCACTCCCAGGTACATAACAGGAGAAAAAGATGAATGCATTAAATTACCTATATCAGTTTCCCCAACAGGAAGTCCTACCCATGTAAGCAAATCAGTTTTGTTTTTTTTCCATACACAGGACAGCCGATTAAGACTTAAACTGGTACTAGAGTGTTTTGCCGAGATCATGCATTCTTTAGTTGGAAAGGACCTTAGAAATCATAAGGTTCAACTTCCAACCCAGTACCAACATCCTCCAAAACCAGCTTTTGTAAGCCTCTGCTTGAATGATTTCAGTAACAGGAAGCTTACTACTCTAAGGCCTTCCATTCCATTTTGAAGTCAGCCGACAACCAAAATGAGCAAAGTGAGCGAGGAAATTAACACTCTCCTAAAGTCTTCATACAGGAGCTGCTGGCATCTTCATTTCAGCCCCGTGAGACCCGTGTCAGACTTCTAACTTACAGAAGGTGATAAGTTGCTTAAGTGTCACTTAAGCCCATAAATTTAGGGTAATTTATTAGAGCAGCAGTAGAAAACTAAAATATTCAGCCTCACACTTGCACATCTGCAAAGCGTGGGCAATGAACAAGCAAGGAGTGGAAAATGGCCCAAGGAATCCATTAAAGAACAGAAACATTGCATAGGACTGGCCTGTTGCCATGAAACAGATTGTTGAGGTGGCTTGGAGAAGTCAGAGGTACTGAGATTAATAACAGCAATCAGTCTCTGGTGCCCTTCTTCCAATATTATCCTTCAGTTTTTTTTCACCATTATTGTCCAGTTTTCTTTTTATTCCCACTTCTTTATCTTCTCCTCCATCATACTTTCCTCCTTTTTTAAACAATGCTCTTTATTTTTCTCTGCTAATCAAGTGTATGTTTTTATCAACATCACACTCCCACTAGCATACCCACCCAGTTTGTTGGAAGGAGATAAGGAGCAGAATGTGAGAGGAGGCTTGAGAGAAGGTTGAGATTTTCCAGCGTGCCAAGAATTAAAAAGGTAAGGAACGTAGCTTTACTGCCTGGTCTCTGAGTACTCCAGTGCAGCACACGAATTCACAAATGAGGGTTATATACAAATCCATTTATTAGAAAAAATTCGAAACTAAGCAGGCACTCAAAAGTATTTTGAAAATAATAAAAGGTTTTTGCTAAGGTATTGATTAGTGACTGTCTTCTGTTTTGCTGCTAAAAAATTATGTTCAGCCCTTTTCCCTATCTCTTAGCTCAAAATTAAGGCTGCCTTAAGGAGCTAAGGGAAGGTTTTCATCAACTTCAAGTAACATTAGATGAGCTGCTGAACAATAGTAAATACAATAGAAGCATCTAAACACTTAAGTGAATCAATGAAGCATGTACATTTTTATTTTAAGAATTGTTTGGCACCAGATTTTTTAGGAAAGTGTTTGCTGAGTATGATGACTAAGATCTATGCACTAATATCTATGTACAAGCTTCTGATTTCCCACGTGGCCTGTTGGCTACAAGGGCAGAAAAGACATTGTTCTCTGGTGACAGATTGGGCTTTGGTGGAGCCAGTTTAAGGGCACTATTGGTAATAATCCCAAGGGCACAGGTATTACTTCAGTCATCAATTTAATAGATTCCAAATGAACCCTTAGCAGAAAAACAAGGAGAGAAGTCTCTTCATTTCCAATGTGATGATAAGCATTTCTGAAAATTCCAAAAATGATGTGGGCCATACGAATGTCAGAAATTGGCCTGTTTCTAGAGCCATTGCTGCAGCACTAAAATTGATGAGCAAATACAGAGGAGAACAAAGTCATTTAACCTGAAAGTCCTTTTCTTCCTCTCTTCTGTCCTAATCATTGTTAGGAATTCTTTTGCAGAATCATGACATATTTAATTAGAGGCTTGTTTTGTCACGGTTTTAGTTGTTTTTCCAAAACCAAAGGTTATGTTCATATTGTTTTTCTTGTCTGTTGATGAATGTAATTAGAAAATGATTTTTCAAGTCTCTGTGACTGTTCGTTAGCATTCATTCATTTATTCAATATACACGCATTTGTTTACCTACTCCTTATCAGGTAGTGAATAAGACCCTAGAAATTGAAAGAAGAAAATGTCATGATTTATGCTCCTACAAAATTCACACTCTAGTAAGGAGATAAGCTTATAGACACCTGAGTACTGTAATGGTGGTGTGTTCAAAGTGTTATTTGAGCACAAATGTGGAAGTAGTTCTGCCATGAAGACTGGGTGTTCAGAGAACTATTAGAATATGAAAGCACCAAGCGATAGGAATTTATTAATCACCTAATAATTGCTGAGGTTATGGTAGGGAACAATTAGACAGTTGTCCTGTTATAGTTCTATAATTGAAATTTTGTCTAAAGAGAGGAAGCAGACAATAAGTAAAGACATTAACAGATGAGTTTCAGATAGTAATAAGTGTTATGAAATACAACTAAGTGTCCTGTAGGGAAAGGCTTAAGGGTCTTGGTTAAACAATACAGATTTTATTCAAAGTGCAAAGGTGTGCCATTGAAGCATTTTAATTAAGTGGTTAACATGACTAATTTTCCTTTTTAAAAAATTATTCTGCTGGCTCTATGAAAATGGATTATGAAAATCAAGAATGCACATAGGGAAACCAATAAAAAAGCAATTGCATTGGTACAGGTTAGAGAGAGAATAATGACTAGGACTCAGGTGGCAGTTGTAGAGATGGACATGAAAGGGAAAATTCAGGATGTCTTAAAAGTAGAGTCAGTACCACAGACTCAGAAAATGAACTCATGGTTGCCAGAGGGAAGGGATAGTTAAGGACGTTGGGAATGTCATGCACACACTGCTATATTTAAAATGGATAACCAACAAGGATTTACTGAATAAGAGCATGGAACTCTGCTCAATGTTATGTACTGGTCTGGATGGGAGCGGGGTTTAGGGGAGAATAGATACATGTATATGTATGACTGAGTCCCTTCACTGTTCACTTGAAACTATCATAACATTGTTAATTGTCTATATCCCAATAAAAAATGCTTTTGGTGTTAAATAAAATTTTATAAATAAATACTTCAAGATAAAAATAGAATCAGTAAGATTGACATACTGGATGTGATAGTGACAGGAAGCGGGTGAATGAAAGATGAATCCTAGTTCTTTGGTTAGAACCGCAAGGTGGAGTCAGGGCCATTTACTATGGTGGAGAAAACAGAAGAATAGATGCTGGAGGGGAAAACCAAGAGTTCTGTTTTGGACAGGTTTAAAGTGACCATTACCGAAGTGAAGATGCCAGGTAAGCAGCTGGATATAAGTCTAGAGCTCAGTTCAAGATTTTGGCCTGAGACTGAAATGTGAGAAGCATCGAGATGTAGGTAGGATATAAAGCCATCAGGTTATAGGAGATCACCTTGGGAAGACTGGATAGAGAGAAGTTGTGTAGAAGACAAAAGGTCAGGAGAGGAGACTAAGAAGGAGAGGCCAGTGATACAGGAATGTCCAGGGAATGTGTAGAAGAAGCCAGGAAAGAAATGCTGTGTAAAGAAAGGAAGGAGTCCTTAAACCAGTCAAATGATGCTTAAAGGTCAAATAAGGAAGACCATTTGATTGGGCAACGTGGAGGATACTGAAAAGAACAACTTAAGGGGAATTCCCAGGCCGTCCAGTGGTTGGGACTACATGTTTTCACTACCAGGGACCCAGTTTCAATTCCTGATCAAGGGACTAGTGTGGTGTGGCAAAAACAAAAAACCACCACCACCAACAACAAATGGAGTGGGAGGGGAGGCAGCCTGGAGTGGACTGGAGAGAGAATTGGGAACTTGCATTTTTAGCAGTGGGAAGATTAGATACTTTCAATGACCCTCCCAATGTAAACAGTCAAAAATCATCTTTGTGGTTGCATTGCTAAACTGGCATGATCTTAACAAAGGTCAAAAACAAAGTGAAAGCAAGAAACACTGGTGGTAAGGCAGCACCAACGCCAGCTCCTCTTGAGTTTTTTGCCGAACCCTAGAGACAGTACCATATTTGGGGGTCAAGAAATTAAGCCTAAGCTTAAGAAATTAAGCTCTGATATCAATTGGAGACTGTGATAAATCTCTTTAGAAAGCTGGGACTTCAATGGGTTATACCTTCAATGTAAAGGAGATGGAAGAAAAGAAAGTCACACGGAAAGAGACATCAAAGAAATCTGAATCCGAGTTTAGCACTGGTTGGCGGAAGTGTGGTGGAATTTCCCCCTGAGAACATGTAATGGCCCTCACAATACATTTTTTGGTCCAAATATATGCTGCATGTGACCTGAACCTTAAGCCAAGAATATAACTCAAAGTGTCCTGGATTGCTTATTACTCCAGGCAGTTGTCAGAAGCAAATGCACATCTTTGGAGGAAAGCAGTCTAATGTTGGGAAAGACTGGGGGCAGGAGAAAGGAGCAACAGAGGATGAGACGGTTGGAGGGCATCACTGCCTTGATAGACATGAACTTGAGCAAACTCCAAGAGATGGTGAAGGACAGGGAAGCCCGGTGTGCTGCAGTCTGTGGGGTTTCAAAGAGTCGGACATAACTTAGTGACCTAGCAACAACAACGTTAATTTACGTGCCAAAGAATTTCCACAGAGAAATTTCCAAAGGAAAGGAGCAGATCATAGTCAAAGCTAGCAACACACACACTAGAGAACAAGACATCAGGAGTGAGAGTCTGTTCTCCAAAGACTGAAGATTTTTAGTTAGCACACAATATAAAATAACAATTTAACATGTTTAAAGAAATCAAAGAAGGTACAACGAAAGATACTGTGAAAAATCACAAGGCAGGTTTGACAAAAAGAGGCCTAGCTGAATGTCTATATATGAATGTTATAGTAACTGAAATTAGAAACAACAGATTGAACACAACCAATGAGAGACTGCTGAACTGGAATACGCATGCTCAGTCGTTCAGTCAAGTCCGACTCTTTGCAACCCTATGGACTGTAGCCCACCAGGCTCCTGTGTCCATGGAGAAATTTATGTGGTGATTTTAAAATTTATTTTTTGGCTATGCTGCAGAGCATGTGGGATCTTACTTCCCCATCCAAGGGTGGAATCTCTGCCTCCTGCAGTGTAAGTGTGGATCCTTAACCGCTGGGCTGCCAGGGAAGCCCTGGGTGGTGGTTTTTAAGTGTTTAGAATTCTTTGATAGTCTCCTCTTCAGGAGGCGGAGCTTCATTCTCCTTCCCTTAAGCATAGATCAGCCTTCTTGATTTGCTTCTTAGAAACTGAATGAAGCCAAACTGAAGGTGTGTGATTCGGGGACTGGGTCGTAAAGGACGCTGTGGCTTCCTGCTGCTGCTTCCCCTCTCTCACACCTCAGCCTGGGGAAGCCAGCTGGTCTGTCAGAGACTACTCAGGCAGCCCTGGGAGGGGCCCCGGTGGGGAGGAATGGACCTGAGCCAACCTGGAAGCAGCTTTTTCTCCAGCCCTGGTCCCGCCCTCCATTGATGACAGCCCCAGGGTCACTTGACCTTCACCTTGTGAAAGACACTGAGCCAAAACCACCCAACTGAGTCATTCCTGGATTCCTGTCCCCCAGAAACTGTGAAGCAATACATGTTTGCTGCTTCCAGCAGCTAGGTGTGGGTAATTTACTATACAGCAATAAATAAGTAATGCAAGATTATTTTCAAGAAATTACCCTAAAGGCAGCACAGGGATAGAAAGCGATAGAAAGCGATAGAAAACATGAAATGAGATTAACCAACATTCCAGAAAGAATAATGGGAACAAAGAAATACTTGAAGTATTAATTGCTAGGAAATCTTTAGAACTGTTGAAAGACAATAATCATTAGGTACATGGAGCCCAGTGAATCCTAAGGTGAATACTTTTGTTTTTTAACAGCACTTAGACTCTTATAGGAAAACTGATGAATACCAGACGGGGAAAAGATTCTTTAATAACACAGCCAGAAAGGAAAAAGCTCGGTCTCAAAGGGATGGCAATTACACTGAAAGCTGATTTCTCTATAGCATAATGGAAGTCAGGAGCCAGGAATATATTTTGATTTACTGACTGCAAGACAACTGTAGTTTGAACGTTCTTTGAACATTGCCTCTCTTTGGGATTGGAAAGAAAATGGACCTTTTCCAGTCCGGTGGCCGATGCTGAGTTTTCCAAAGTTGCTGGCATATTGAGTGCAGCACTTTCACAGCATCATTTTTTAGGATTTGAAATGGCTCAGCTGGAATTCCATCACCTCCACTAGCTTTGTTAGTAGTGATGCTTTCTAAGGCCCACTTGACTTTGGACTCCAGGATGTCTGGCTCTAGGTGAGTGATCACACCATCATGGTTATCTGGGTCGTGAAGATCTTTTTTGCATAGTTCTTCTGTATATTCTTGCCACCTTAATACCTTCTGCTTCTGTTAGGTCCATACCATTTCTATCCTTTATTGTGCCCATCTTTGCATGAAATGTTCCCTTGGTATCTCTAATTTTCTTAAAGAGATCTCTAGTCTTTCCCATTCTATTATTTTCCTCTATTTCTTTGCATTGTTCACTAGGAAGGCTTTCTTAACTCTCCCTGCTATTCTTTGGAACTCTGCATTCAGATGGGTATATCTTTCCTTTTCTCCTTTCCCTTTAGCTTCTCTTCTTTTCTTAGCTATTTGTAAGGCCTCGTCAGACAACTATTTTGCCTTTTTGCATTTCTTTTTCTTGGGGATGGTCTCGATCACTGCCTGTATAATGTTATGAACCTCTGTCCATAGTTCGTCAGGCACTCTATCAGATCTAATCGCTTGAATCTATTTGTCACTTCCACTGTATAATCATAAGGGACTTAATTTAAGTCATACCTGAATGACCTAGTGGTTTTCCCACTTTCTTCAATTGAAGGAAGTCTGAATTTTGCAATAAGGATTTCATGATCTGAGCCATAGCTCCTGGTCTTGTTTCTGCTGACTGTATAGAGTGTCTCCGTCTTTGGCTGCAAAGAATATTGTCAATCTTATTTCGGTATTAACCATCTGGTGATGTCCACATATAGAGTCATCTCTTGTGTTGTTGGAAGAAGGTGTTTGCTATGACCAATGCGTTCTCTTGGCAAAACTCTATTAGCCTTTGCCCTGCTTCATTCTGTACTCTAAGACCAAACTTGGCTGTTAATCCAGGTATCTTGACTTCCTACTTTTGCATGTCAGTCACTTATGATGAAAAGGACATCTTTTTTTTGGTATTAATTCTAGAAGGTCTTGTAGGTCTTCATAGAACCGTTCACCTTCTTTGGCATTAGTGGTTGGGACATAGACTTGGTTTACTGTGATATTGAATGGTTTGCCTTGGAAATGAATAGAGGTCATTCTATCAATATGCCAACAAATCTGGAAAACTCAGCAGTGGTCACAGGACTGGAAAAGGTCAGTTTTCATTCCAATCCCAAAGAAAGACAGTACCAAAGAATGCTCAAACGGTATACTGCACAGCTGCACTCATTCACATACTAGCAAAGTAATGGTCAAAATCCTTCTAGCTAGGCTTTAACAGTACGTGAACTGAGAACTTCCAGATGTTCAAGCTGGATTAAGAAAAGGCAGGAGAACCAGAGATCAAATTGCCAACCTCTGTTGGATCATAGACAAAGCAAGAGAATTCCATAAAATCATCTTCTGCTTCATTGACTACACTATAGCCTTTGAGTATGTGAATCACAACAAAGTGTGGAGAATTCTTAAAGAGATGGGAATACCAGAGCACCTTACCTGCCTTCTGAGAAACCTGTGTGCAGGTCAAGAAGCAACAGTTAGAACTGAACATGGAACAACAAACTGGTTCCAAATTGGGAAAGGAGTACGTCAAAGCTGTATATTGTCACCCTGCTTATTTAACTTATATGCAGAGTACATCATGTGAAATGTGGGGCTGGATGAAGCACAGCTGAAATCAACATTGCAGGGAGAAATATTAATAACCTCAGATATGCAGATGATACCACCATTATGGCAGAAAGAGAAGAGGAACTAAAGAGCCTCTTGATGAAAGTGAAAGAGGAGCGTGAAAAAGCTGGCTTGAAACTCAGCATTCAAAAAACTATGATTATGACATCTGGTATCACGTGGCAAATAGATGGGGAAACAATGGAAACAGTGACAGACTATTTTCTTGGGCTCCAAAATCACTACAAATGGTGACTGTCGCCATGAATTAAGAGATGCTTGCTGCTTGGAAGAAAAGCTATGACAAACCTAGACAGCATATTAAAAAGCAGAGACATTACTTTGCCAACAAAGTTCCATCTAGTCAAAGCTATGGTTTTTCCAGTCATGTATGGATGTGAGAGTTGGACTATAAGGAAAGCTGAGCACCAAAGAATTGATGCTTTTGAACTGTGGTGTTGGAGAAGATTCTTGTGAGTCCCTTGGCCTGCAAGGAGATCAAGATGGATTCTAGCAAAGAGACTTCCGAGTAGGTTGACATCACCTACTAAGGGGTGGCAGCCCCTCCCTTTCTGCCCCTGGAGGAGCCTTTTGGTGCCTGTGCAGCTGGGAAGGTCGCCTTGACCTCCAGAGTGAGAGCCATGTGGTTTCTTCACCTCTCATCTGGGCAGGCTCAGCTCCTTCTCACTCCTACTATTACCTTCATCGTGGAGTCTCTGTCCACGGGGGGACAGACTCCAGCTCTCAGCCTGGGGCCCACTACCTCAGGGTGGCATGTGTGGAGGGGTGTGGAAGCTCTGTGCTGTCTCCCCACACCTTGCTCCGGGCATCTCATCCATCTGGCTCCTCCTGCGTTACCATTTTATACTAAACCAGTGATCTGGAGGCTCCATCTGAAGACAGTGACATCAGACAATGGAAGGGGACCCTTGATGTGCACTTCCCTGACAGTTAGTGATGCTGAGCATCTGTTCAGGTACCTGATGGCCATCTGAATATCTTCTTTGGAAATACGTCAGTTCGGGTCCCAGACCACCCAGCACCACAGGATGCCCTCTGCTGCTGCCCAGCGTCCTCCAGTCAGATTCCCCAGATGGGCAGGAACTGAGGCCGAGTTACTTGCTTTCCTGCTGAAGTGAGACAGAGGAATGAGCTGGTGGGGCCTCTTGACTGGAGACTCAGGTCAGGTGGAACTGCCAAACAACCGTATTCCCTGGCCAGATGGGACGCCCAGCAAAGCCACCGGCTGGGATGTCTGCTCCCGCACATGGGAAGTGGGAACATAGTTCACAGAGGGCCGAAAGCAGGTCCCTGCAAGCCTGGCACCCTGTGTCTATTCGATCCCTGATGGTGGAGCCCTGCCACTCCCCCCAAGTAATTTCTCGGAGGCAAGACTCAAACAGACCTCCCTGGAAGCACGTACCACAATGCTGGGTAAGCGGGGTGTCCATTTGGGGTTCTCTTTTTGCCTGCCAGAGAAACTAGGTGAGGGGTGGGGGTGGGGGGGCTCTTCAGGCAGTGCTATGCCAGCCTGGGGGAGGAGCAACGTGGTCAGACTCATTGCTCCTTCTACCTTCGAATGTGGTCCTCCTCAGTCTCTGGTCCAGATGGGTGCTTCAGCTCACCCCTACGTCCTGTGATTTTCTCTGTGGAAAGATGCTAGCTGATCCTCTTCTGAGGGGGGCTGAAGCGGCTTGAGGCATGGCTCCATCCTTATGAGCTTACCTTGGGGAAGATGCTGCTGCAGGCCCAGCTGGGGCACTGGGACACGCTCTTAAGGCCCAGAAAGTTCGGCTGGCGATGGCAGGATCTGCTGGTATTGGAGGGTCTCCTCGCAGGTGGTGGGGCGGCGCCTGTGGCTCACGACGGGGAAAAGGCCACTGGTGGCTGTAGCTGTGGGGAGTACTCACTGGTGTGAGCCGTCCTGGAGACCATGGTTTTCTCACCAAGACCTGCCCCACCCAGCAGCCTTGCTGCTGTTGTTTAGTCACTAAGTTGTGTCTGCTTGTTTACAACCTCATGGACGCAGCATGCCAGGCTCCCCTGTCCTTCACTATCTCCTGGAGTTGGCTCAAATTCATGTCTACTGAATCGGTGATGTCATCCAACCATCTCATCCTCTGCCGCCTCCTTCCCCTTTTGCCTTCAATTTGCCCGGCATCAGTGTCTTCCAGGGAGTCACCTCTTTGCATCAGGTGGCTAAAGTATTGGAGCTTCAGCTTCAGCATCAGTCCTTCCAATGAATATTCAGGGTTGATTTCCTTTAGGATGGACTGGTTTGAGTATCTGCTTGCAGCCCAAGGGACTCTCAAGAGTCTTCTCCAGCACCACAAATTGAA
This sequence comes from Redunca redunca, assembly GCA_006410935.1. Lineage (NCBI taxonomy): Eukaryota > Metazoa > Chordata > Mammalia > Artiodactyla > Bovidae > Redunca > Redunca redunca. The sequence goes on from SJYQ01005453.1 coordinate 166,597, forward strand.
AGCATCAGTTTCGTAGCCCCTCAGAGATGTAGACTCAGTATGTCTGAGGTGGGGCCCAGGAACCTGAATCTGGAAGCACACAAGATTCTGATGCCTGTGGCCTGAGGACCACGCTTAGAAAAACATTCCTACGCATTACAGATTCTCTAACCCATAGGCAGCAAGCACGTCCTGTGTATCACAGAAGGACAAGTAAGCAGGTGATGATGAGTTGTTTTGAATACTTGTTGAGATTTTTTCCCCTTTCTCCTTTGTCCCCGAATCCTGGCTCTGCAGCAGCTTGCCTGCGCTGTGGGGTGGGCACGTGGGCAGTGTGGACACCTGCCAGCCAGCCTGGTGGGTGCAGCGCAGCTCCAGGGAGGGACAGGGCAGTTCTGAGTCACCTTTCCTAATGAGCATCACTTGTTGACTGACTGGAGGGGAGGAGCTCATTATTCATGTTTGGCCCAGGGCCTTCTCTCCTGATTGCAAAGCAACAGAGGCCCCGCAGCTTCCACCATGTTCACCTCTGTGGAAAAAGAAGTGGAAAGATCATCAAAGCAACACTTTAGTTCACCCTTCTCATTGAAAAGAATTAGATTAGCTGGAAGGAAGCTTATGAGGCTGTTTGGCAGAGAATTTTCACACTTGATCTATTCCTTTCTTCCTTCATCCATTACCCCTTGCCCAGCCCACCTTGATCCCTTGAATAGGGACATTGTCTGCTCCAAGTCATCCAAAACAAAGCCTCTGTTCTTTTGAGCAATTCCTGTCCCCCCCCACTCCAGTCTCCAGATGCTTCAGAAACATAACCCCTAAGAAAACAACATGAAGTTAAGAATATCGTGTCAGTATCCCTATTCCTGTAAAAGGGCTGCCCTAATCCAGAAACTTCATTTCTCATATTGTCCTTGTTTCAAATTCCTACAATACCTTTTTCTTGGTCTCTTGGTAAAACTCTCATATAAAGCCCCTAGAGCCAAACATATTTGGAGTTAAAAATTAAGTTGGGAAACAGGGTAGAATTTGTGGAGCTCAACTCCAAAGTGCCTTCCTGGACCAGCCACAGCCAACACTTCAGGGTGATAGTTTCAACATAAACAACCTTCTTTAATCATGAGATGGCTCTGTACAAAGGCGTAAGGGGAGGTTCTTCCCTCCCCAGAAGAGGAAGGTTCACTTCATCCTGGCCCCCGGTTCTGTAGCCCATAGGGACTGGAAAGGAGAGAAGCCTTAGCTCCTCTTCCTGCAGCCTTGGCTCCAGTTCTCCATCCATGGCGCCCAGGACTCCTGCTGGCCCCTGGACAGCTTCTGGGCTAACCTTGTATCTGTTCAAAAATGTCCGTTTTCATCTGTGGGAGTCCCTTCACTAGGTCTTGAGAGGCGAATAATTTTCTAAGATAACACTGCTCAGAGGGGTGGCTCCCATCATCAAGTTTGAAGACCACGGTGCTCCCTTTGAACGTGGGGCGTAAGTTTAGATGAGAGAGAAGCTGGGGTGGCAAGGGGAGTGCCCACCTTCCTTTCTTTCCTTGCGGCTCTTTTTGCCCACTTCTCCATGTTTCTGCCTCGTGGCCTCTTTCTCTGCTTTTGCTCCTCTGTAGCTCTGCCCTGGTGTAAGGCTGCCCTGGTGGCTCAGTGGTAAAGAATCCACCTGCCAAGCAGGAGACTCAGGTTTGATCCCTGGGTTGGGAAGATCCCCAGAAGGAAATGGCAACCCATACCCGTATTTTTGCCTGGAAAATCCCATGGATAGAGAAAGCTGGTGGGCTGCAGCCCATGGGGTCACAAAAGAGTCGGACACAACTGAGTGACTAAGCAACAACTGTCTTGTTTAAACCAGGAGCTCTTTTTTTGGCTGCACCACTCAGCTTGTGGAATCTTAATTCCCTCAGCAGGGATCGCACCCAGGATATGGCAGTGAAAACCCAGAATCCTAACCACTAGGCCACCAGGAACTCCATTAAACCAGGAGTTCTGAACCTATGGTTCATGGATCCCTTGAATATACAAGAATATAGCTATTTTATGGGGAAAAGCCCACAGTTTTCACGTTGTCAAAGTGGACTGAGAAAAGAACAATCATTCTAAACTTTTCCTCCCTTTCCTTTCTCTGACACTCTGCCTGCCCCCTTAGGATTCTGACTCCTGTTCTGTTCTGACTCTTCCTCCCTGATCCGCGTCTCTCCCGCTTCTCCTCTCGGGTGCTCACGTGCTAAGTCGCTCAGTCATGTCTGACTCTTTGTGCTCCTCTGTCCATGGGATTCTCCAGGCAAGAATACTGAAGTGGGTTGCCACGCGCTCCTCCAGGGGATGTTCCTGACCCAGGGATCAAATCCCTGTCTCTCATGCCCCCTGCTTTGGCAGGCAGGTTCTTTACCACTAGGGCCGGCTGGAAAGCCCTTCTTCTCTCCTGCCTTCTCTCTTTCTCCTTCTGCCTTTGGCTTATTGCCCCATGCCATTTCTTCCCCCCTGAAAATAGGGTATAATACAAAAGTGAATACTAATAATTGTCACACATTGAACAATGTTCAGTAAATGAAGGTTTAATTTCCCTAGTTACCTTCTTAATTTTAAAAGCCACTGAATGGATATTTTTCTCTAAAAAAAAAAAATTCACGAGGGGTAATTGTTGGCTACTTTTTTTTTTTTAATTCCTCTGTGACGGTCCGTTTCACCCAGCCCTCAGCTGTGAATGAGAGCAGTTTCCTGACCGCGGTCTAATCAGACATCGGGAGGGCAATCGCGCCCCCTCGTGTCACAGTTTTAGATTGCATGTTGCGTTAGATGAGGAAGGTACCTCCAAAGGCAAGAAATCTAATTATTTAACAGAATTTCAATCCATGAACAGGATTGCTTTCAGCAGCTTGATGGTCTACCCGAATGGGGGGCTTCAGAGAGAAAGAGGCAGAGGGAACAGGGAAGGAAGGGTCTGACTCTTTGTCGTCGGAGCAATACAAGACTCCTCAACCATTAGAGCAGATCTTTGTCCTTAAAGAGTCCAGACTGCAATCCCACCTTCTGGTGTTTCCATGTTTTGATATATTAATATTCCAGTATTTTTCTGGCATAATGCTACCATTATGGTAATTTAAAAAAATCTGAAATGCATCTTGAGATACATTTAGAGAGTTAGACACTGAATTAATTTTCAAATGGTAAAGTTTATTCATCTGGAAAGTGTTGTTTTATGCCTGTATAACATTCGAGAAAAAAAAAAACCAACTGACAGAGAATCTCTTGCAAGAATCAGTCTCTATTTTCAGACTTTAGAAACTTCATTTCTCATATTATCCCAGGAGAAGGAAACGGCAACCTAATCCAGTATTCTTGCCTGGGAAACCCCATGGACAGAGAAACCTGGCGGGCTACAGTCCATGGGGTGGCAAAGAGTCAGATATGACTTAGTGACTACCCCTGCTTCAAACCCCCTAAAGTATCTTTTTCTTGGAGCTCTTTATCTCTTGGTAGAACTCTAAAATAAAAACCCAAGAGCCATGCTTGTCTGTTTGGAGTTAAAAATTAAGTTGGAAGATAAGGTGGAATTTGTGGAGCTTAATTCCAAAGTATCTTCCTAGGACCAGCCCCAGATGCCACCCCAAAGAAAGGGAAGAAGCCTGGGGCAAAGGTCAGTATTAGACACTTCAGGTGGAAGGTTTCAACACAGATATCCACCTTCTTTAACCATGAGACCGGTCTACACAGAAGTGCAAAGGGAGGTTCCTCTCTCCCCAGAATTCTACAATGTAAAATTGTTGTTGTTCCCTGGGCATTCATCTTATTCCTGTGTAATGTGCAAAACTGACATCCATTCAGGGATGGGAGAAGGACAGCATCCATGGGAGCCTCAGGGACCAAGGGAGGATATGGTTCTGGAGGTGAGGAATCAACGATGGTGTTAGAGGCTGTTGTCAAAATGCTCCTACGTCAAAGCATCTGCACCGAACTCTCAGGAACCTAGTAAATACGCAGTTACCGAGGCGCTGGGAGGGAACCATGTAGGGGCAGTTTATATTGATTGCAGGCCAAGCAGTGGGAAGAAATGAACTTGCCATCTCATCTTTTTTAAGGGACATGGGATGAGGTGGTGTGAGATGGGAGTGGGAACCAGGGATTACCAAGCACCTACTGTACGCCACTTGCTGTCTCTCGTTTAACCTTCAAAACAGCTCTGGTTGGTAGGTAGTATTAGCCCTAGTTTTTAAGCATCGAGAACTGAGAATCAGGTTAAATGGCATGATTTTTTTCATGTTCTCACGATGAATTTTCTGAAGTATCCCACAGTAACTCCCTGCAAAGCTGAATCAAAGATGCGGTCAGCTGTAGTTGCCCAGACATCACTCTCTAAGGACTCTCCATCCTTGCTGGAATGTAGTAACGTGGCCAACGTTAATTCCACTTCCACCCCCCGCCCCCGTTCAGCACTTTCTCTTAGGGAGAATAGAATAAAAAGCTGTAAGAAATAGTCGTTGGGCTTCTGGGGCTGAAGTGGAGTTATAACCCCTGGCTCCTAGCCGTCCTTCTGGAATGTGGAGAAGGCAGTGATTAACTCATGACTCTGGTTTGCTGAGGTGGTATGCAAGGTTAGAGAGAGCCGAAGGTTTGGGACCGCACAGGAAAGGCGGTCCCATCACTTCATGGGAAATAGATGGGGAAACAGTGGAAACAATGTCAGACTTTATTTTGAGGGGCTCCAAAATCACTGCAGATGGTGACTGCAGCCATGAAATTAAAAGACGCTTACTCCTTGGAAGAAAAGTTATGACCAACATAGATAGCATATTGAAAAGCAGAGACATTACCTTGTCAACTAAGATCCATCTAGTCAAGGCTATGGTTTTTCCAGTAGTCATGTATGGATGTGAGAGTTGGACTGTGAAGAAGGCTGAGCGCCGAAGAACTGATGCTTTTGAACTGTGGTGTTGGAGAAGACTCTTGAGAGTTCCTTGGACTGCAAGGAGATCCAACCAGTCCATTCTGAAGGCGATCCGCCCTGGGATTTCTTTGGAAGGAATGATGCTAAAGCTGAAACTCCAGTACTTTGGCCACCTCATGCGAAGAGTTGACTCATTGGAAAAGACTTTGATGCTGGGAGGAATTAGGGGCAAGAGGAGAAGGGGACGACAGAGGATGAGATGGCTGGATGGCATCACTGGCTCGATGGACGTGAGTCTGAGTGAACTCCGGGAGTTGGTGATGGACAGGGAGGCCTGGCGTGCTGCGATTCATGGGGTCGCAAAGAGTCAGACACGACTGAGCGACTGAACTGAACATAGGAAAGGCGGAGCGGCTGCCATTAGAGGGCGCGCTTCGCTCCTGACTGCACCCCAGGCCCATCCACACTCACCGCGTAGCTCTAGCCCCAGCCTGGTCTCCACCCGCATCTCTTTCATTTCTCCAGTCTTTTTCTTTCTCCTCGCCCTCCTCCCTCCACGCTCACCCCCTCCCGCTCTTCTCTCTGAGGATCATAAGGTAGCAATGAAGGAAACCTCCTGTAACTGCTTTTCCACTGCTAGGCACTTGGTTGTTGTGTCTATCCATGGAGGTCGTTTGACAATTTTATGTGACCTTCACTTTGGGTAAATCTTTTCAGTCCTTAATAACAACGTTGCTGGAGATTGTTTTACCGGGGGAAAACAGCAAGCCCACTATACTAGAGTTAAAACAGGCCTTGCTTTTTAACTTTTAGAGTGACAGCTAGTTAAAAAGCCAATTTCCAGGTGATCATGTAAGTTCAGTTCAGTTCAGTCACTCAGTCGTATCCAACTCTTTGCGACCCCATGAATCACAGCACGCCAGGCCTCCCTGTCCATCACCAACTCCCAGAGTTCGCTCAGACTCACGTCCATCGAGCCAGTGATGCCATCCAGCCATCTCATCCTCGGTCGTCCCCTTCTCCTCCTGCCCCCAATCCCTCCCAGCATCAGAGTCTTTTCCAATGAGTCAACTCTTCGCATGAGGGGGCCAAAGTACTGGAGTTTCAGCTTCAGCATCAGTCCTTCCAAAGAACACCCAGGGCTGATCTCCTTCAGAATGGACTGGTTGGATCTCCTTGCAGTCCAAGGAACTCTCAAGAATCTTCTCCAACACCACAGTTCAAAAGCTTCAATTCTTCGGCGCTCAGCTTTCTTCACAGTCCAACTCTCACATCCATACATGACCACTGGAAATGGTCACGTAAATGTGTGTCTAAATGGGAAAGGTATTTCATAAAACAAAATCTAGCCTTTTTCCAAATTCCTTTTAAAAACAAAATAATCCAGAATGTTGTAGAAAATAGTTGGGGAAAATCTTTTCCCCACATGATAAGAGGAAAGACATAAGTGGGAAGATTGGGAAGAGAGAGGGGATCACACAGAGGGATGGGGTAGAAAAAGAAGCAGGAAGATTAGGAAGATATAGTGGAAGGAGGGCAGAGTTTGACCTGAGGAAAAGAGGGTGAAAAAGTGATGAAGAGAAAAGGGAAAGAAAAGAGACATAATGGTTCCTGTATCACGTGTCCAGAATGACTTAAGTGGGTAGAAATTAAAGCCTGGGTGTTACCACCTTAAGTTTTCCTTGCCTATCAGGTGGAGGGTGAGGGGGAAATCCAGGGAAAAGAGTCCTAGAAAAACTGCTAACTCCACCGTCTTTCTCAGAGCATGTGCTCATCTTCTGTACCCACAGCAGAGGAAACTGCAGAAGGAAGGTCCAAATCTGTTCCCCTCGCAAGGTGAGTGGGCTTCCATCTGCCAGGCTGTCTGCTTGCTTTGCACGTGTCCCCAAATCATATGCTAACAGCACCCATCGTCTGCTATCCTGGCACGAGCCCAAGAAGACGCAGCTAAATTAGAACTTGGGGGAGAGGAGGGGAGCACGGCTTGTTTTCTGCTCTGGAATTTGTGGTAATTCATGACTCGCTGCTGCTGTTTAGTTGCTCCGTCGTGTCCGACTCTTTGAGACCCCATGGGCTGTAGCCCACCAGGCTCCTCTGTCCATGGGATTCTTCAGGTAAGAATACTGGAGTGGGTTGCCCTTTCCTTCTCCAGGGGATCTTGAGGCCTTTGGAGGTCCGGACAATTGGGATCCTTTAGAAAAGGATTCAGGGTTTTGTGCTGAGCTTGCCCAGTCTCTCCTCATTCCCTTTGACCTGGTTAGTACACTTCTGAAAATCAGCAGATTTTTGTGGGACAGTCTTGGGATTCAGTTGAAATGAACGCTCCTCCAAGATAAGGCTCTTTAGTTCATTTTTGGTGGTTTGGAGTTCATTGCTTTTCCATTCAAACAACAAGTATTTGTTGCATGACTTCCACATGCCAGAACAGGAAACAGGGTGGATTGAAAGATCCCTGCTGTCTCACAGAGATTCTCTTCTCACAGAACAGGACAGGCAGTAACCAAAGAAATAAACAAGAAATCTATCAACAAGTAACATGAGCTACACAGAGAATTGTAATAAGTCTCCGTAACAGCAAGTGAATGGGTGGGCTTCTGGCACCGGTCGTGCACCGGTCGTCTGAGCTAGTAACATCGCTCGGAGCACAGAGGCCCCTGCCCTGCCAAGATATGAGGGGACACATTGCAGGCAGAGGCATGGCTGGTGCAAAGGCCCCAGCTCAGGACTAACCTTGGAACATGTGAGGAACAGAGATAAGGCTAACTTGTCCTGAGCCCAGTGAATGAACAGAGTGGTGTGGGATGAGTTGGAAAGACAGTGGAGGGTAGGGGGGATCATTGAGGCTTTTCTGACTCAAAAGAAGGAATTTGGAATTTTTTTCCAAGTGCAGTGGGAAATCATTGGAAAGCTTTAAGCTTAGGGATAATTTGATCTGGTCTATATTGGCTCAGATGGTAAAGAATTTGCCTGCAATGCAAATTTGGTCCCTGGGTCGGGAAGATCCCCTGGAGGAGGGCATGCAACCCACTCCAGAGTTCTTGCATGGGAAATCCCATGGACAGGGGAGCCTGACAGGCTACAGTCCATAGGGTTGCCGAAGAGCTGGACGTGACTGAGTGACTCACACACGCACACACATTTTTTTAAAAGGTCACTGGTGGGTTTGTGAAGAGGGGACAAGTCTGGGGTCAGGGTGGATACCACAGTGGTAAAACAGAAATTCATGGTGGCCCAGACTTGATGGTGGTGGAACTGTAGAAGCAGAGGTGTGGAGAAGAGAATGGATGAGGGTGCACTGTGGATGCAGCAGCGAAGGCCCTGGGAAGATGGAAGGAGGAGACCCGGGAACATCCCTAGATTTCTGGCTTAAGTAACCAAGTGGATTGTGTTGCCCTTTTCTGAGACGAGGTGCTTGAAAGAGGAGCCGGTCTGGATGTGGGAAGGTAGAGTCAAGAGTTCTCTTCTGAGCAAGTTCATTTGAGATGCCTGTGAAACCGTTCAAGTCTCCATCTAGAGTTCTGGGCAGAGGTCGGGGCTGAAAATAGCAATCTGGGGAGCCACTGGGCTGTAGGGAGAACGCCCTAGTGCTGGTTTTAAATTGCTATTGCGTTCGTCATCCTCTGCCTCCCTGGTGGCTCAGATGGTAAAGAATCTGCCCGCAGTGCAGGAGGTGTGGGTTCGATCCCTGGGTCTGGAAGATCCCCTGGAGGAGGAAATGGCTATCCACTCCAGTATTCTTGCCTGGAGAATCCCATGGACAGAGGAGCCTGGCAGGCTACAGTCCACAGGGTCACAAAGAGCTCGATACAATTGAGCAACTAATTATTTCCTTCCTTTTTGTCTTCCCCTGCCCACATTCTCTTCCCCTAAGACCATGCAGGCTTCTCTTCTTGATCTGCTGGCTCTTTTTCTATGTATGATGACCTAGGCTGACCAAAGTCCTTAATGACCCTTATCATTTTTCCATGTCAAAAATATGGGAATAAGACCACGTTCCCATCTATTCCCATCACCCTCCACTATCCCCAGTTATACACACACACACACACACACACACACACACACTTTTCTGGATCTTACAGCATATATATGTAAATACAGGTTAAGGAAAGCTCATTGAATTGAGCAGTTGTGGAGGCTTCCAAAATATCAATATCAAAAGATAATATCAATTTTTAATGACCTTTACTGGTGGCTTAGACAGTAAAGAATCTGCCTGCAACGTGGGAGACCCAGGTTCGACCCCTGGGTAGGGAAGCTCCCCTGGAGAAGGGAATGACAACCCACTCTAGTATTCTTGCCTGAAGAACTCCATGGACAGAGAAGCCTGATGGGCTACAGACCATGAGGTCACAAAGAGTCAGACATGCCTGAGCAACTAACAGACCCACACCCTATTTCTCTGATAGAAAAACTGAACTGCAGGTGGATCTAGGTGTTCATGTACAGCTTATCAGGGTAGAGGCAGAAACTAAGCCCCATTCTGGATCTCATTTGCTGGAGAGCAGAGCTACAGAGACGTGGTAACACGCCTAGGGGTCCCTTCATCCCCAGCCTGAACCTGATACCTGCAAATACTCTGCCTGTTGCTGTCATTGGGTCCAGAGGAACCAGGAATGAACTGTGACTCCGGACCCCAGCCCTGAGCTCTAGCTCTGACCCTGAGATCCAAAAGGGAGAAGGAAAATGATTATTGAGGATTCTTATGTGGCCAAACTGTGCTAGTGCTCTTCAGGTTTCAGTCTTAATTTTAACAGCAATCCTGTGAAGTGATTCCTATTATGCCTGTTTTACGGATGAAGAAACAAGGGCTCAGATGGGTGCGATGACTTCTTAGTGTCTGGGAATCAAGCTCTGATCTACTGGAAGCTATTGTCCTGTATTGCTCCACCTTGTCATGTACCTAAGGGCCAGATTTTAAACCTCTCTGCCCCAGAGTGTCTCCATTTATTAAATGGAACATGAACATTTTTATTTTTATGGGTTCATCTAACTCTGATATTCTAGATTCTAAATGCATTTGAATTTCTACTTTTCCAGGCAAGAGTTTTGAATCATAATGTGAGTGACATGCTTTAGCCAGAGTGTGACTTTCACCCTTTCACTGCAAGAGGGGATAATTGGGGACAATTGACCTTGCTTGTGGAGTGGATTTGTTACCCTGACACCCAGGAGTGAAAGGCCACTTAGACACAGAAAGGATACTGACATAGCTTCTTTGTTCCCCTTGTTTATAGCTCTTGGTTTCTTCTTTTTCTTTGTCTCTGGAAAATGCTTCTCATTTTCTGAATCCTTGTGCTTTGAAGACCAGTTTTGCCAGAGAAATGTCAAAGGAGAAATGGGGTTAAATACAGAATTGATTCTGTTCACTTTGAGCTGCAGCAGCCTGACTGTCACCCCAGACCTCGTCATCCTGGTGAGAGCAGAGGCGTGGCATTCTGGGATCACCACTTCCTTTGCCAACAGCAAAGGGCAAAGGGTTCCTTCTTAATTGGTGTTTGCCTGTCTGGATCCTGAAGAGCATTCTGATGGTACAAAGGAAAGGCAGCACCCGCCTGGCAGCATGATGTTTTGGTCAAAATCTGTCTTCATTGCAGAAATTCTCATGGTGTTTTAATCTCATCCCTTTGGGTGGTTGTCCATTTATAACATGTTTTAAGACTTATAGCAAGGCAAATCTTCTTCATGTTCTTGACAATTATCTATTCATGAAGAATTGTTATTATTAATTTTGTATAAAATGTATCATGAATGGGGGTTAGATTTTGTAAAGTAACTTTGCTGTATCTGTTAGTATGTTCATATGATTTTCCTTCTCTAGATTGATATGCTGGGTTCCTTCCATTCATTGATTTTGGAGGGTATGCAAGGCTAGAGTTTTGATCTAGCCTTGTATACCCAGGATAAATTCCATTATAAAAGAATGGCATAAAATTCTTTTCTTGTAGTGTTGGCTTCAACTTACTAATGATTCTTTAAAAATTTTTGCTTCTGTGTTCATGGGAGATACTAGTTTTGTTTTCTTTTCTTGTGAAGTCTTTGTCTGGTTTTGGTATTGAGATAGTGCTGCCTCATGGAATGAGTTAGGAAGTGTTCCCTGTGCCTCTCTTTTCTGGGAAAGATGCTAAAGGAATCGATACAGTTTCTTCCTTAAATGTTTGTTAAAAGTCATCAGTGAAACCATCTGGGCCTCATGCTTTCAGTTTTAGAAGGTTATTAATTATTGATCCACTTTCTTTCTTTAATAGAGAAAAGCCTGTACATATTATATATTCTGTTTGTGTGAGTATTAGTAGAAAAGAGTTTCGGGGAAAGAGACCTGCATCTTCAAGGAATTGATCCATTTCATCTAAGTTATCAAATTTGTAGACATAAATTTGTCCATTATATTCCTTTATTACTCACAACATCCATGTAGTGATAGCCCCGCTTTCATTTCTGATATTAGTAATTTCTATTTTCTTTCTCTTTCTCTTTATTAGCTTGGCCAGAGGGGTTTCCATTTTATTGATTTTCTCAAAGAATTGGCTTTTGGTTTTGCTGATTTTCTCTGTTGCTTTCCTGCTTTCAATTTCATTTATTTCTATTCTAATTGCAATCTGTCTCCCAGTGCAGGAAACTTAAGAGATATGGGTTTGATCCCTGGGTTGGGAAGATTCCTTGGAGGAGGGCATGGCAACCCACTCCAGTATTCTTGCCTGGAGAATCCCATGGACAGAGAATCCTGGTGGGCCACAGTCCATAGGGCCTTAAAGAGTTGGACACAACTGAAGTCACTGAGCACGCATGCATGCACAGTATAAGCTTAGGTTACTGGCTTTAGATCTCTCTTCTTTTGTAATAAATGTATTAAATGCTATGAACTTCTCTTTTTGCACTGCTTTCTCTGTATATGATAAATTTTGATAAGTTGTATTTTCAGTCAGTTTAAATTTTTAAAATCTTCTCTTGAGACTTCTTTGACTCATGTGGTATTTAGAAGTGTATTGTTTAGTCTCCAAATATTTTAGAATTTTTCAGCAATCTTTTTGTTATTGATTTATAGTTTACGTTCACTGTGGTTTGAGAGCTACTTTGGTTTCTCTCTTTTTTTTAATTTGTTAAGGTATGACATGGAAGCAACCTGTGTCCATCGACAGATGAATGGGTAAAGAAGATATGGTATATATATACACAATGGAATACTACTCAGTCTTAAAAAGAATGAAATAATGCCATTTGCAGCAACGTGAATGGACCTAGAGATTATCATACTAAGTGAAGTAAGTCAGATAAAGACAAATATTCTATGATACTGCTTATATGTGGAATCTAAAAAGATGATACAAGAGAACTTATTTACAAAACAGAAATAAACTCATGGACATAGAAAACAAATTTATGGTACCAAAGGGGAAAGGGAGGGAGGGATAAATTAGGACTTTGAGATTAACATTAACTATTGTATATAACATAGGAAACAAGGATCTACTGTATAGCACAGGGGATTATACTCAATATCGTGCAATAACATATAATGGAAAAATAATCTTTAAAAGAATATATAGTTTTCTCTTGATTAGTGTTAATGTGGTGTTATCTCTCTCCATTTCTTGGATTTAAAAAACTATTGTATCAAATCTATCACTAGTGAAATTATTACTTTGAAGAATGTAACCACTCTTGCAAAAGGCAGGATAGTAAGCCATTTTCAGTCATTCACACCTTAGTATAAATCAGTGTATAAGCTCCTTTTAGTAAACAGATAAGGACAATTTTATGTGGAGGGAAATGGAGAAGCTGTAAGAGATGATGAGTCAGTAGCTAAGAAAGGAGATAGAAGCCCTACGGAAAGAAAGGAGAGGTAGGCAGATGTAAAAGGCAAAGCTTGTGCTCCTTAAGAGTTTTGCTCAAGGCTGATAGTGCCTGAATGTGTAGGAGCTTTCCTTTCTGGGTGAATTCATCAGTAGCTGTGTCCTGAGCGTGGACCTGGATATGGAGCAGGAGGTAGGAACACATGAGGGCCCCCAGAACAACCTAGCGACCACCTAGCGGCTCCATACAGTCTGTCTTAGAACTTGCTGTGGTTTTGCTCTCTAGGTATATGAAATTGAAGGGAAAACAAAATTAACTTACAGGCTTATTCCCCAAGGTTCCTTTTTTGCTTCCTTCCTTAAGCCACATCATCTCAAACCCTTTTTTACTTGGACTGCATCAAGGTAGCCTAGTGTTCCCAATTATGCTCAACTCCAGGAAGTGGGATGTTCTTTCAAAGCCCACTTCCTGTCAGAGAGTCTCAGTCTTGAGAGGATCTGTCCAGGCAGGACTAGCCCTTCAGCCAAGCTGAGTATGTGCTGCGTCTTGATGGTGTGATTTGAGGAGCACCCACAGGGTTCCCACATTCAAAAAATTTCTTCCCTACTCATGCCTAAAATCCTATCCTTGATGAGTCACACCTGTTGTTAGCACCTGGTGCCTGGAAGGGAAAGACACCTGGCTGTTTACTTCCTAATTTTACCTGGCAATGGCCCAGGATTAGGATCATAAAGGGACTTCTGAGTGTACGAACTGGAATGTCTTGCAACTTCTCGTAAATGCTGACAAAATTCAGTATGAGGCCTCAAGGCTTTGGGGCAGGGGGAGAAAATCAAAGAGGCTTTTGGTGATTATTTCTGAGGAAGCAGGTTAACACCATGGGCTGGGTTTGACCAAACTTAGGCTAGATCATGGCATTCAACACATGACCCATTGTATACCCTTGTTTGTATTCAGGTCATGTAAAAGGATGTGAAATAAGGTTGCATGTTGGCATCTATTCCACTCTGTCTTAATGGACCATATTTATTATATGGTAGTGATTTGGTAGCTTGACTAAAGCTCTGCTGAGTATTCAAATGACCACTTACTCTAATCTCCCTTCTTTCCATTTATATCCCATTCTTAGTTTTTATTCATTTACTTCTTTATCTTCTGGCTGTGCCAGTGGCATGCAGAATCTCAGCTCCCCGACCAGGAATTGAACTCATACCCACTGCACTGGTACAGACTCTTAATGACTGGGTCGTCAGGGAAGTCCCTTAAAATTTTTTAATCTTATCTGCCCTTCTTTTCCACTCTTCTCTCAGCCAGTTAATATCCCCATACCCACAGCAGTTTCCACACCATTTTACTTTCTAAGAATGACTGCATGTGGACATTTATGAGCATCAAATGTGGACCCATTACCTCCCTTGGGTAAAGCCCCACCTCTGACTGCAGGGTTACTGGAGCCTCCTAAGTGACCTCTTTAGGCTCTGCTCCCTTGAGTCCTCCCACTTCCTCAGATAGTCCATCTGAGAAAGTCTGTAATTCAGTGGGGCAAATGGAAACACCCCTGGGTGCAGGCCAGAGGTTTGATCTTGAACTCCTGATCCATCATTTTCCACTTGTAGATGATTCTGTAAGATAAATGGCACCTAGCCAGTTCTACCTTAGTAATAAGGTCTGACTATGTGGAGGCAAAAACGTGATGTGTTAACCAATGTCCAGAACAGAATTATTCACAATAACCCAAAGGTGGAAACAACCCAGATTTGTGTGTATTAACATATGAATGGATAAACAAAATGTGGTATATTCACACAGTGGAGTATTATTCAGCCACGAAAAGGAACAGAATTCTGACACACACCACAACATGGATAAACCTTGAAAATAAGCTAAGTAGAAGACACCAGATACAAAAGGGCAATTATTGTATGATTTGGTTTATAGAAAATACCTAGAATAGGCAAATTCCTGGAGACTGAGTAAATTAGACATTAGATGTTAGTGGAGAGTGGGTGAAGTAGAGAGTGGGGAGTTATTGCTTAATAGGCTCAGAGTTTCTGTTTAGGTGATGAAAAATTATGTAGGTAGTGGTGATGGTTGTATAATTTGAGACTGTCACTAATGCCACGAAAATCTGCACTTAAAAATGGTTCAAATGGCACACTTGATATTACATGTATTTTGCCACAATAAAAGATAGTGAAAAGAACAAACCCCAAACCTGGGGATTTAATAATAAAACTATCAATGTGACTCAAGATTCCTGGCATGGGAAGAGACCCATAGGGCTAGGAAAAGAGTAAAAACTCAGGAAAAACAAGTATTAAGACCTAAAACCAAGCAAACATGACTTGTTTGGGAATGGCAACTTAGACAAAGTGAAGTTAACAGGCATGGGGAAGCAGATACAGCTGATGAGTAGATGCCAGATCAGGAAAAGCCTGTGTCTCCTGCAAAAGAGAGTCAACCCGAGCCAGGGAAGGGTTTTTAAGCAGACAGGAACATACATGTACCAGCTTTGCTCATAGGAAAAATCACACCAGCAAGGGTGGGGGATTATTGTACAAGAACACCATTGAGGAGACTTCCCTGGTGGCCCAGTGGCTAAGAATCCACCTTTCAATGCAGGAGGCGATCCCTGGTCGGGGAACTAAGATCCCAGCTGCCAAGAAGCAGCTGAGCGTGTGCGCCACAACTACTGAGGCCCAGAAGCTTTGGAGCCTGCGTGACACAACTGGGGAGTCCACGTGCCCCAACAAAAGACCCCGCACGATGCAGTAAAGAGCCTGCGTGCCGCCACTGAGCCCTGACGTGGCCAAACGAATGACTGAATTAACAAAAGGACAACACTGAAAGCAGAGTCAACTTCTGGGTCAGGCTGGAGGGCAGGTGCACCCCTAGTCTGCACTGTAAACAGGTACAGAGCCCCTGAGAGCCAGCTGGAGTGACAGAGACCCAGCAGTGTCTCTTGGTTGTCTTACCCGCGTTCAGTTCAGCTCAGTCACTCAGTCGTGTCCGACTCTCTGCGACCCCATGAACCGCAGCACGCCAGGCCTCCCTGTCCATCACCAACTCTCAGAGTTCACTCAAACTCATGTCCATCGAGTCAGTGATGCCATCCAGCCATCTCATCCTCTGTCGTCCCCTTCTCCTCCTGCCCTCAATTTTTCCCAGCATCGGGGTCTTTTCAAATGAGTCAGCTCTTTGCATCAGTTGGCCAAAGTATTGGAGTTTCAGCTTCAGCATCAGTCCTTCCAATGAACACCCAGGACTGATCTCCTTTAGGATAGACTGGTTGGATCTCCTTGCAGTCCAAGGGACTCTCAAGAGTCTTCTCCAACACCACAGTTCAAAAGCATCAGCCTTTAAGGTGCTCAGCCTTCTTTATAGTCCAACTCTCACATCCATATATGACTATTGGAAAAACCACATCCTTGACTAGATGGACCTTTGTTGACAAAGTAATGTCTCTGCTTTTTAATATGCTGTCTAATATTCTTGGTCATAACTTTCCTTCCAAGGAGTATGCATCTTTTTATTTTCTGGCTGCAATTACCATCTACAATGATTTTGGAACCCAAAAAATAAATTCTGCCACTTTTCCCACTGTTTCCCCATCTATTTGCCATGAAGTGATGGGACTGGATACCATGATCTTTGTTTTCTGAATGTTGAGCTTTAAGCCAACTTTTTCACTCTCCTCTTTCACTTTCATCAAGAAGCTCTTTAGTTCTTCACTTTCTGTCATAAGGGTGGTGTCATCTGCATATCTGAAATTATCGATATTTCTCCCAGCAATCTTGATTCCAGCTTGTGCTTCATCCAGCCCAGAGTTTCTCATGATGTACTCTGCCCACCTTCACACAAGCTTTATCGGCTATAACAGGAGCCCACATGTGTCTGGCACTGGGCTCAGCCTCATACCAAGACCCTCAAGTGGGAGAACGACCTTGTGGAATGTAAGCCCAGTGACATGACAGCTGGGTGAGCCCTGGAAACTCTCACTTAAATGTCCCTCTTCCTGCCAAGGTCATCTCAGGGCGAACACCCTAAGAAGGGAAA